>JAMKCH010037924.1:0-79161 GCA_023653785.1 Ophioderma brevispina | reverse complement strand
AATACCGACAGGATTTAGATCCGATCAGTGTGCGTCCACATGGCAACTTTAAGTCCGACGTTAATACCGACCAGAGTTAGTACCGGTATTAAGTGACTTAAGTCCGACCGTGTGGACACGACTATTTTTGCCCAGGAATAAGATCCCGGGAATAAAATAGAAGCTATATATACATTACAAGCATTGTTCATGATATCGATCAATATCTTCTACTGTCAAAGAGCGATGCAACGTTTTGGTTATTCCTTCATGTAATTTCTGCACGAAATAATCAATATAGACATGTATAGAGTTGAATGGTGTTTATGGGCTTTATTCCGTATGGGCTTAATTGATTTCTTTCATTCAAGTCTTACACCAAGTATACACCAACGTTTTACACACCTATCTTATAAATGGAACATTCCTGAAAAAGTTTATGCTCATGAATATTCGACCTGTTCCGATTCCTTGCCGATTGATGGCCAAAAATCGCAGAAATTGAATAGAATTGTGTAAGCCTAAGCGTTTGGGCAGGAGATACAAAAAACAGTCAACCTGACCAAAATCACAGAATGCCCCTTTAATTCACCCACGTAACCTTAGACCAAATCTGTGTACACCTCATATGGGCCTAGGGTCGGTGCTAAAACTGACCAAAATTGGTGATCGCATAGCCTTTGATTTGTGGCGGGAAGTCAATGGCTTGATATATTTTTCAAAGAATGCTCCTTTGATCGGCACACATGAACTCTCACCACAGTCGGAGTACACCACATATGAACATTGTGCCAGTGGTTCTTCTGATCAAGTTTGGCTGCAATTGGTTCAAGCGTTTGGGCAGGAGATACAAAAACCTGTCAACCTAACCAAAATGTGATAATGCCTTTTAATCCGTCCACATAACATTTGACCCCAATATGTATACACCTCATAGGCCTTTGATCAGTGGTTATACTGGCGAAATTTGGTGGTTATAGCATTTGATTTGTGAAAAAAAAAAAAAAAAAAAAATTTTTATCAATAGCCTTCCGTCAGCTGTTTCTGTAGTCGGTAATAAAGTAACCATGTATGCTGACGATACTATGATAATGTTTTTAAGTCCTCTCCGCATGATCTTCAGAATGACATGATAGATGGTCTTAATCCGGTTTCTAGATGGTTATCAAAATATAAGTTGACTTTGAATGTTAATAAGACCAATTTTATGTTATTTGGTACACGTCCAAGATTGCCAGCCTTTTCTGATGTTCGATTATTTCTTAATAATGATGAAATTCAAAGAGTTAAGGTCTTCAAATACCTTGGGGTTATGCTCGATGATCATTTATCTTGGGCGCATCATGTTGATTTTATTGCTAAAAAAATTTAACAGCAAATAGGTTTTCTTAGAAGATCAGCTAAACCTGTTTTACCTGCTGGAAATTTTAAAATGTTGACCAGTGCTATGTCTTTTGTGTGTTTTTTATTTTTACTATAGGAATTCTGTAAATTTATATTTTAACATCTGTGTGTCTAGGATTTTGTTCTAAAGAGTTTGTATTATATAATGTGGATCTTCATTTATTTATATGATCCATTGCGAGTAAGTGTGTGTTAGAATAATTTTTGTTTCCACAGGGCCCTTATGGATAGCATTTTTTAACTGATTAGGCTAACCTGTAAAATATGACTGCCTAATATAAATAAATAAATAATGAACCTTGGGGCCATCGTCTCTTTTGTTCAAGTTGTCTGCAATTGGCCAACCATTTGGGCAGATACACAAAACAGTCAACCTAAAATTGGGAATATGCACACGGACCTGCAATATGACCCAAACGTGTCCCCTGAATGACCCTTGACCTATTCCTGAACACAAGTGTACCAACCGGCACAATAGGACCCCCCTCCCCTTTGTCATTATAAACTTGATCCATCACTACTCACTAAAAGTTGATAGTAGATAATGTAAAAAAAAGTGGACAACCAAACGTGGGTTGACAACACAGCCGTACACACAGACAAGATACACTGAACCATGCATACATAACGTCTTAGCGACGTGGTATTTTGTACACACTAGCGTTTGTTTACCGAAACTCACCTTCTACAAACTGTCGCGATAAGTTTCGGACAGGGGATAAGTCAAATGGTAGCACACTCGCTTATAGAAGTTCAATACTCTAATCTCAGACTGACGTCCTAGAAGATGCCTAGAATAAACAGTTCATGTTGTCGAATGAGGGCGCTATGACGTACCATTGCACATGGAATTATTCTCCCCCAGAGGATTTAATCTTTTGTTACTACATACGCATTTTAAACTACCTACAAACGTGGTAAAAACAATCTACAAGCTACCATACGCTGTTTATGCAACTACCTTTTTATATTTCTCCCTTACTCACCTTTGCATTTTTGCACTATCTGAAGCATTTTTAAGCTTTATTCTCCCTTTTGATCCAATCGGATCGGCGGGGGCCGCCCATACACACGCGCAACGCCTTGTGATTCGCCGCCTCCAAGAAGTAACAAGCAATCGGGTGGATGTATGCCATACAAAGGCCAATCATTGGCGGGTCCCCAATTTTTTTGAAAGTCAACTCGAACTCGATCTCTAAACTCAAAAAAGTAATCGACCTCGAACTCAAAAAGTACCTCGAATCGAACTCTAAAAGCAACTTCGACTCGAACTCTAATACGTATATTCAGTTGATAGTGGAATAAAGCCTCTACTTTTATTGTAGGTGGAGGTATGATTTGAGGGAATTAGTATATAAACACTTTAGTCCGTGTATTTTGTCGTATGGTGTGCGCTTTATCCATATAGGCTACCCTGAGCCGGTGGCCTTCACACAGTGGGCGGTAGCCAGGGTGGGGCAGAGAGGGGCAGAGTGCCACCCCCTCTGAAAACATTTTTTGAGAGGACATCGGGAAATAAAACACGGATATTCATGTTAAATCAGCCCTTTTCGGATTCCTTTGCCCTGCGCCACCGAGAAAATGTTTTAGCTTGTGATCGGGAATTTTGCACCAGTAAAAACCGGGAAATTGCCCCCCCCCTCGGAACCACCGGGCTGCTAAGGCCCCTGCATTCAAACATCCCAATCAATAGTCAAGCATAAACCTCTAGATGTTCAAAGAAAGCGCCAACTAAATCCATAGTTCAGTGAAAGCAGGAAAGCTTGATTTTTATTAAATAGTGCAGATAAAGGTTCTGCATTGTTAGAACACAGGGACGGAAGCCCTTCTAAACTTTATGATCATGTTGTTGGATAGGCGGAATTTTTAGAAAACCAAAATTTTGGGTAGACAACCTGCATCACATAGTATAAAATACAAAGTATTGAATGGAGACGAACAACGTAAACTTTATTTGTAGTTGGTCCAGGTTTCTTTCACATCCGATCTCTTTTGTATTGGCGAGGAAGAAATCACAGATTTTTCTGGGTAATTTCTGTCCCATTTGAGGACTTTGGACACGTCCAAACCCGCCCATACCTCTCTACATCAATTGGAATCTAGCTATAAAAGCAACTCGATTCGCAACTCTAAAAGCAACTCCAAAACTCTAAAAAAAAAAAGCAACTCGAACTCGACAACCTCAAACTCATAAAAGAGTTTACCCTTCCTTCCCATATGGTATGATCACTGACCCTCTACCCACGAGAGCGGGCCTCGCGCCCATTGAATAGGTCGTTCGATTGAAACCACAGGAAGTTGCATTTTGCCCTGTTCAACACAACCTGGCTTCACTTTATGTCAAATTAAAAGGAATTTTGTATAACATAGATCATCTGTCTGGTGTGGATATTGATTTACCAGCAGGTTATCTATTATTTCCCGCCATATTGTAAGGGCAAAAGCACTTCCTGGGTTTCAACGGCGATCAACCCCTCTATGCATTTGTAGAGGTGAGTGGGGTATGGTTCAATTCACGCATCCAGAAACCGATATACCGTAATATCACTTATCATGCTATCTAACATTTGTCAATTATCGTTGTGAGTGAATGATGACGTTGAAGTGTTACGAGGGCATCGATGGTAAATTGTGAGTGTAATTTTGTGGGGTCAAATGCGGTCACGTTATTCAGAGTCCAATAATAGTCTCTATTTTTCTTTTGGGGCACTGAGTTTCTGGTTTCTTGCTTCTGCTTAACTCCGTTCATTTTATGTAAATCTCCGTGGACAAGGAGCGCTAACGCCACTTGATGATTCAAACGACTGTACTTCAGTCTATACCTAAAAACCGATCGTGATAGATTTACAAGCAAAGGAAAGAGAGAATGAACCAAGCATTCAGACGATGCCATATATGTTACATAATATACTTAAACCTTGCAAAGGCGAACTGTTTAATCTACTGTGGTCACACTCTCTGCAAAACCTAACCTACTTTGTACCTTTTGCGTTGAGTTATTAAAAAAAGGGACAACTCACGAAAGAGAGACCTCCATATCAGCCCTGTATAAGGCAAAAAATCTGAAACACGGATATCGATTTCAAGTGGGTGATTATTGTGGTTTGCACCACGTATTCTATGAAGATGCTACATATTATATTTTAGTTCTGTTTAGGGTAGGGTGATTCCTGGTGAAAGAAATCGATAAAATTTGCACAACGTGCTTTTGAATCCAGACAATGGTCATCAACATTGAATCCAGAGAGTCGACAACAACCGGAAACAAAAAAAAAAAAAAAATCTCAAAATGACTCCTGGCAACAATGACACTATCTGATTTTTTCGTCGAATCTTGAACGGGTCCGAAACATCTGCAACACCCATTTTTCAAATATCAGCTTCCTAAAAAATCTGCCCAATTAAAAAGAAAATAACCCCTAAAAAATACTGGCTTATGGTTGTATCAACGAATGGAGAACGAGGTAACAAATCCTGCATACAGGAAAATTCAGAAAAATCTAACATGTTGCAATATGAAGTCTGTTCAATTTTCTGACACTCATGTCCCTATTGAAACCAAAACAGAAAAAAATAACATGAAGTACAACGCCTACCCCACTCCTCTTCCATAATCTCTCTCTCCTCCCCCAATCCCCCTCTCCTCCCTGTTTTAAATCTCCCATTCCATTCCCCTCTCCTTATCTCCTTCCGCTCTCCTCTCCTCTTCTCTATCCCCCGGTTACTTTTTTCTCTCTCCTATGTTTGTGCAGACTTCGACGATGCGTGCTGAAATTTGCGTGCTGAATGTGTTTCAACATCACCGAAGACAACGTCCTGATAACACAATTTCTGCGGAAACATCCTGAACTGCCTCTGCAGGTACTTACTGCCGAAATACCAAAATTCTATTTAAAAATAATAATTTTAACATTAAAATGGTGTGATACGAATAGATCTATGGCTTCGAGATTTCAATATGGCTGCCTTCCAAAACCATTTTCTCCCACCTATTGGAAACTAAAAAGCTTAGAGACTTATTTCACATGGCTATACCCCCTTTTTTGGGGTCAACGAATCGATTGCCAACCATCATGGATTTTTGCCTTTAAAATTCAAAAGTGGCCGCCATCCCCGAAGACCAAATAATGCCCAAAACTGGTTTGGTTTGATAAAAATTACTTGTAAGACCGTCATTGCCAGGGGTTTTATTATTTTTCAAGGTTATAGGGTTTCTAACACTCGTCCCATTGTTAGAATACCGTCACATAATTTTTGTTGCTCAGAATTTTTAGTTTTGGTATATTATTATGAACAAAAATGGTACTAACTCTATCAGAATCCAATCTGTATATTTTGTTTAATAACAAAGATTTGTAGAAATCCTTAATTTCATTAAGAACCCCAGATCATTTGATTTAATCACACCACACCCCTCGCCTTTTGTTAATTCTCCCCCGGGAATATACCCTATAATCCTCTTAGATTAGCGCCGTAATTGGCTCAGAAAATACTTTTTATTTTTCTCATTTGATTCCACACATTGAGCTCCTAGAACGTAACAACAATAATTCCCCAATTCCCCGTGTGATGAGATTGTATTCTTCCTCCAGATTCCTCCGTTAGCTTCAATTCCATACATTAGATTTTCAAAGAGGTATGTATTGCGAATTCACATTCAGATTCCTGACTTTTTTATCCAATTCTTTAAAAGCAACCTCTGTCTGAACAGTCTTTTTTACTGAACTTTTGAGTAAACTTGCAAATTTCACATATTTAAAAGTTTCCGATAAAATTCATAATCGTCTACAATCAGTAAATTCTCCAACTAAATACGGGAACAATGTCGATAATGCTTTACAAAAGTCGCATCATCCAACAAGTGAATTAATTTAACTTCCAATATGATGGACATCGCCTATTTACAGTTGCGATTTCTATAGAAAATGAATTATGAGTGATCATTACTGAGAGCAGGAGAAATACCAACCTTCTTTATATCATCCTGCATACTATTTGAGACAAGCCAAACCTCCCGCCTATTTTGATTAAAGGGTTTCTTGTCTTCACTTGAAACTGACGAGATAGATTTCTGACTCGACGAATAAGCAACAGATACAAACCTCTAGAAAATGCTGTAAAGTATTAAAAGCCTCAATAATATTTTAACTACTAAATGAATATTAAATAACATATTAATATCACCAGCACAGATAATGTGCTCGCATCCCAATTCTGGGATTTCAAGAATTAATTGATAATTAAACCATATCAAAAGTCAACTTGCTATGTGTGAATATTTTACAGGAAAGCTTTCCAATATAAGTGCATTTTTAGGCCAGACATGAAAAAAAAAAAAAAAAAAAAATCTTCATCTTGCATGCTATTCTTCAGCAATTTTCACTTAGTAAAATGTTTCAGGAATCAAATCCACAATGGGGGCCCCTCCCCTCCCCCTTCCCCTCCACTCTCCCTCGCTTTCTTTCCTTTCCCTTTCCCTTCCCTTCTTCCTTCCTTCTCTTTGTTTATTTTTATTTATTTTATTCATAATAATAAAGGTAAGATTGAAATTTATTATATCCTTCATCCATATCCATTCCATCAAGTTAATTTTTTTTCCTTCATTCATTCATTCATTCATTCATTTCTTTTTATTTTATTTAAAATCAAATAGTTGCATTTATCTTTGTTATAACATGCTCTGCAACTTAGTATCTTTATTTATTCAATTTATTATTTCACATTTCACTTTCCTCAGTTTGTTTCATGCTTTTCCGAAATTTCTCCTATTTCAGTTTTTTTTTCTTTCTGCAGGTGATTCTGTTTGCCTATTTTCTGGCACGCTTGAAGTTCCCCGGGGAGTTCCCCATTCCCCTCCCATCTCCCATCTCCCCTCCTCTCCCCTCCCCTTCTCACCTTCCCCGGGCTCCCATCGCCATTCCCCTCCCGCAAATCCCTCCCCCATCCCATTCATTCACCCACCCCCACCCCCTTACCCTTCCCTCCGCCTCCGGACCCCTCCCCATTCCCCTTCCCTTCCTCTCTCCCTCTCCCTCCCCTTCCCCTTCTCTACCTCCTTTTCCTCCTTCCTTGTTTGCCCCTCCCCCCTCATCCCCATCCCCCTTGGCCCCCCCCCCCCCCCCCCTCTTCCCCCCCAGCTCCTATTCCTTTTCTTTTTTTCTTCTTTTTGTTTTTTTCTTTCGTTCCCCCTTCACTTTTTTCTTTCTTCTTTCCTGGGACGCCTAGTCCTGTCTTTCATTCGCTTCCTTCAGCTTCCTTCATTCATTTCCTATATTATTTATACAAATATGCATTTATCTCATGTTATACCCGCTCGCTTTTTTAGATGCATTTTTTATTTATTATTTCACATTTCCTCAGTTTATCTCATTATATTTTTTTTTCTCCGGGAATTTCTTTATTTGTTCAATTAAGATCTATTTTGAATATACAAAATTCCTTTGTGTGAAACACCCTTTTATTTCTCCCTTATTTTGAGTAAGTTGCAAATTTAACAACGTACGAGTGCCATGGAAAGTAGTGCAGTAACGACGGTTTATTGCCCTCCTAATATGCCGGTTTCAAAATGTTTCACTTTTTCGAGCGCCGCCTGCTAATCCTGTATGGAGGTCAGTGCTCCGACTGGATCTTGATATGCCGATGTTCAGCCATTAGCCTAGAATTAAATGGATAAGACGAATAATGAATGTTCTATTAATACAATAATAATAAGAATAAAATGCTTTATATGGCGCTCTCAGAGACACCGCGCTTTACACAACTACTTAAAATGCGAAATTAATATACAACATAATAAGGGAAAACTAAAAAATCTAAAGTTTAAAAAAATCTTAAACTCAGGAAATAATATGTTTTCAGGAGCCGTTTAAAGACACTGATAGAAGGTGTCTCTTTCTAAGATTGACTCGGAAACCTGTCCATAGCCAGGATGCAATTACGTTAAAGGTGACAGGAGGATATTTTATAGGATACGGAATTCTCTCAAATTGCAACTAAACTGTTGTAGAACCACCTACCTAGAACATTTGGAAGGTTTATTGAACAAAACAAGTACAACAGACAAACCGTGGACCTTTGTTTTGACTATGAAACTTGCCTGCTATCATAACCAATAAATCGCCCCAAGAATACCAGGCTTTGAATTTCTGTCCGTGTCACGACATAATACTAATCATTTTAATTACATAAAGCAGGCGTATTCGGCTTATTTCGCTTTAGGTTGTTCTAATACATTCCTAGCATTATTCCATCTTATGCAAAAACCCCGGGTTCGAAAACAATTGGTGGTGCTTCTTTCTGGAAAATGCCCCCATGTCTCTTTAAATGATCGGTCACCAAATCAGCTGGTACGAGGGATACAAGCCGAACCCCCCCCCCGGGGCGGGCGGGGCCCGTCCCCCGGCGATTTGATTTTTTTTTTATGTTGATTTTTACGTTTTTAAAGCCATGGCGTAAGGAACTAGATGTTGTTTATTATCTTCCTCCCCTTTTTGTGCTCTTTCACATTATCCATACTCTTTATTTTGTTTTCATTACTCAGTACAAGCAAACCTTTCATATCCTATCTTTGGAAATTAGAGAGAATGTTTTCTGTTTAAATAAAATGACATCTGTCAATATGCTTTTTTGATGTAGCTCACGTTTAATTTTCAGTGATTACTGATAGCATGGTCAAAAATCACATTCAAGGACACAGGTCATCTGAGGTTTTCAGAGGTTGTTTTTTTCTTATCAGAATAGCTATATAACGCACTGCTTAATTACTGATCTCCCTGTTTATATTTATAACGTTAGTAGCAGTATTCCATCAAATTGGGCTTTAGAACAGGCTAACACCAGAGTTTCAGAAGAAGTACCTGTGTGTGTTGGTATACGAAGACTACGAATCCACCTCTCACAGGTTCTAGAAATACTAGCTACACCTCTGTTCAATGGCATTGTTACTACTACCTTAACACGAAGTAAAAGTAAGTATCCGAAATTAAAGAGTGCATAAGAGATTTCCAAATATAAGGTGTCGCTATAAAATGAAAAGCCCGGAATATTTTTTTTATTGTTTAGTTGCGGGGCCTATGTTCTCCAGAGAGTGATTTTATGAAGTTCATGTTAATTGTTGGCAACCACTATAAAATGATTCCTCTGGGTCTGAACTATTAAGAAAAAACCATGTGCCATTTTTTCCATTACCTTTAGGACCTGACACAGGCAAAGGTCCAAGCGGTCCCATACATCGTTCCAAAGTGGTCGACCTTGGGACCAAAATGTGGCAAATTTCATAAAGGAATGTGCACTAGATATTTATTTTTGTTACTATGAGCTTTTGTTTTTCTGTTTAAGTTGCCATAAGCTATTAGAGAACTGCATAAATTTGCCGTTATTCATATCTCCAATCCTGTCCAAGAAAAGTTTATAGGCCTCATGTTTGTGCACAATGTATGTGAACCCTACACAACCCCATTATTCTTGCTTTTAATGCCCATGGCTAAGTCAACAGTCCTTTTTAATGTAAAATTTCAAGAGAAAAGGGGGGGGTTGATGTAGTCTATAATACCAAACCATGGGAATGAATTGTGGTTTAAAAAAAGACCTTGAACACAAACCGTGATTCGCACTACAGATACAAAAGTTAGTAATACTATTTAGCTTTTCGGGTCTCTTCATATGTGTGCCTGTTCTAATTCCTTCTCATCCAGACCTGTGGGGGTGGTCATTGATAAGGGGATATCATGCGCGAACCAAGAAAACCGTAAAAGGGTATTTTTTTCAAGATTGTGCCCCGATACAACAGGTATACGTAACGTGAAAAGGTAGCAAAAAACTCACTGAATCTGGAACAATGGTGTACTTTTCACAACACACTTGAAACTTACATTAGGGTCGATTTGGAGATTTCGAGTTTGTATCGTATTCGGTCAATTCTGTGTAAAGAGCTATTCAGTAATACAAAGAAACAAATTTCTACTTGCTTGGGGGCCCCAATATTGCAATACGTATTGAAGTGGTAGATTTTTACACTTACCATACTTTGTTTAGGAGTGCTTTAGACTATCAAATTACTTGTACTTTGTTCACGCGGTTACTTTTGTGAAACTCCTTGTTTAGGGGGCGCGGGACTTTGTGAAAATGTGGACTTTTGGTAAAGCATACTAACCCCTAAAAATGTTCCTTTGAACAGCTCATAACAAAAGTGGACTGTCTTGTCAAATATCCCTCACACTTTTGGAAACCATTTTTATGGACAAAACACAAAACGTCACCCTTTGCACCTTGTGTGGGTTTGGTGGTGGTGTGTTTGGTGTGGGGGTGTGACCTCGAACCCTGCTGCTGATCTCAGGATATTCAGCCAGTGCCCACATTAATGAACAAAACTCCAAACCTTTTCAATTTTTGAATTAGGGTTCTGTCCACAAGTCGATCTCACTTTTTGACTATTGGCATACTGCACCGAGATTTAAATTGGTTGCCCTCTGGTCTTTTGGCATCAAAAGACTTTCTGTCTTAAAATGGCATCTTCCAGCTAAAATGCACATGCACAATTCTAGACCAAAAAATAGAAAATTTCAGCAATATAATGGCCTTAAATATATACTTAGAAACGTAGCCAATACAACACCATACTTTAGTATGAACCCCCAAACTTACAGTTTGCTTTCCCAGAGGTCTTGAGGAGGATTCCAAAAGGATCATGTAATGGAAAGTTGGGATGAACCATTATCACACATTATAATGTGGAATCGATCTGACCTATAGACAAACATCCGACCGCCACATGATGGTCAGAATTGATCCGCCACTACTGGGGGCATCCAACCCAAATCCTACCCAAATCTTTTGTACGTCTGTACCACGCTTGAGTAGATATTCAAAGCTACACTTAATCTGCACATTTTGGGGTGAGTTCAAGCATGATGCACCCCAGCTATGGCTCCAGTGAGGTGTTGGAATGTGTCAAAAAAAAAAAAACGCGGAAATTCTTGTCACCTCTGCAATTGGATGTTTGTCCTCCATTAGGCTGCCCAACGTGTATTATATCTTGACTGGTTTATTGCATTACTCTATACACTAGCGCAGGAAAAAATGAAAAAGTATGGGGGGGGGGTTTCTCAACACAAATGATCATACGGGGACTTGGTGCCACAGACATCAGTTCTCATTTTTAGCCTTCTGGCCTGGTCTATCACTGTGGCCCAGTTGCGTAGCCAGCCCAGTGGTTTCAGGAGGTGGCAATTTCCCGTAGGTGCAACAATGTCGCCGTTCACAACCAACAATTCCCGTCGCAGGGCAAAAGATCCGAAAAAGGGCTGATTTAAATGAATATCCCGTGTTTATTTCCGCGATTTCCCTCCAGATTTTTTTTTCATAGGGGGGCACTCTGCCCCCCTTTGGCCCCATAACTCAATGGCCCCTTTTTTTTCAATGCCAATTTTGGTATGTCATTGGTTCGTTTTTCAAATTTTTCTCTAATTTTGTTTGAGAATTAGTCAAATGTTTTCAATAGAAGCAAATTTTTCTAAAAATTGTAGGAAAATGAGTCGAACTTCCTCAATATCTGAGTCAAAATTGTCACAAATTTGCTAACTTGGAATGTCAAAATCTTTAGTAAAAGGGGGGGAACATTTGGGTTAAATTTTGCCCAAAAGTTTGCATTACTGGTATAGCTACGGGTCCGTTTTTTGGGCAAAAAATGAATAGGCTATGGGTCTACTTCCAGACTCTCGTAGGCACGTCCCTCTCAAACCAAACGTGAGACACCGCCTGGTATAGGGTGACCTTATACTTGATCTTGCTTAGACACAGAGTTCAGGGACTCTGGATGGAAAGAATAATTAATTCATCATACATGTGACTGAGACTAAAATACTTACTTACTACTATGCTTACTTTTGTCTCTTCTGAAGTGCGATCGTGGTAATTTCACGGTAAATAACGACGATTCCTTCCTATTCTTGGTTTTACTTTACCCATGGGTAGAATAGCAAGAAATAATGGGAGTTGTATAGGGGGTTTATTCTACCTTCAAGAGATTTTTTTATACTGATGACTGTATTGTGCAAACACTTGAGGCAGTGGGCCTAACCTCTTGCTCTGGACAGGTCTGCAGAAAGGCAATTTTGGTGGCCTATTATTGTCTCCAATTAGGTTATTTGCAAATCACAAGAAAACTGAAAGTCAAATAACAAAAATATCATATAAATGTTCCTGTGAAATTGGCCACAGTTTGGTACAGGTCGTATACTATTGGCGATGAATGGGTTGCGTGGCATTTTGACCTTGACCTGTGTCAATTCACTAAGGTCAATGAAAAATGGCACCTCGTTTTTTTCGAATAGAGACAGACCCATTAGTATCCGTTTATAAGTGGTTGCCAACAATAACCTGAACTTCATTCACCAAATTTTTAGCATAGGCCCCCCTCCACTAGTTGTGAAATTTTTCAATAAAAAGATTTAATATTTAAAAAAAGAAAAATTTGTGAAATTTTTAGTTTCATACTGGACAACATACATTTTTAAATTGAAATTATATAATAAATCGAATCAATCCCGTTTGTTGTTCCACGTTGAGGATATTTCTATTGGCAAAATATACACCGTAAATCTGTACATGAAACCACTGCATATAATGCAATATACGGATGCCTTGAAATCTCTCTCGTAGCACATTTAAAATGCGGGTAACTCGATCACGAGTCTAATATGTTTTCCTCCTCACATAGAAAAAAAAGCCCCACCCCCCCAAAAAAAAAGGGGCTAACAATGTTTATATAATATTTGATGATTTGAGTAGATTAGAATTTTTTCGGTCAACTATGAGTTTTGAACATCTTTTCAAAAACTTCAATTAACGAGACCATATAAAAATTATTGTATCCGGCGAAATATCATCCAATTTTATCATTATTTATGTTTGAGAATCTGACTTGAACCCAAACTAATGAAACAGCTTGACCTGGCTTCCAAGCTTTATAGTGTAACTCGATTCCATAACATTATCTTAGTGAAAAGGAATGTAGACACAAAGGAGCCATGGGATCTGAAAAGGAAGTGACAGAAGTAACACCATTATTTATGGGATACACTACCACATCTTTAAAAGTAAACACTAGGAACCAACAAAATAAACTGAACCAGTAGATAAGCCAAAGAAATGCAATTAGCAACCACCAGGAACCACTAAAGAAATGGAACAAAGCAGCCACCAAGATCTCAAAGAAATGGAATAGCATACACCAGGATCCACAAAAATATGAGAACCGGGAACCCCAGGCGTAACCACTAAAGAAATGGAACCAGTAGATAACTGGAACCACTAAAAATGGGACACAGTAGACACCAGAGAAACCACCAGACAATGACCATAGCACCGGAACCATCAAAAAAAGGAACGCAGTAGACAACCGGAACACCATTTTGAACGTTTGGTCGTTGAAGAACACCACCCCACTACGAACTACAACTAGGGGCCCGTATTCCAAAAACTTATTTATATCTAAACGCGATTTTAGCCTAAAATCTCCGTAATTTATTGCGTTTTAAGAAATGCGTTTTAAATTTTTTAACCACCCACTTGCTTACTAACTGAGGCTTTAAACACTAGTAACATCGTTGTTATTTAAGACGCTAACATGAGTGTACAACAGATCCTAACTTGTGTTTTTAGTCTTGTCAAAGACCCTCGTATTTTTTCCACCAACCGCCGATCTCGCCGAAGGCGCGTGTCGAAACGCCGTAAGGCGTGAGGCCGAGCGCAGCGAGGCGTCTTGCGCGCAAATTGGTATTTCCCGGTGCAAGCTACTGTGTCAATCAAAGTATTCGTCATCGTAAGCAACCGCCCAATGTTCATCGATGACACATTTTTCAGATCCAATGTCATATCGATCGTCCCCTTCACAATTACCATATCGATTTTGCACGGCCTACATTAGCATACGATTCACACAAAATCACTCGACGAATTTCTTGATTGGAGTGCCCCAGCGAGTATTCCCCGGGGTATTCCGTACAGGTATGATATGGCTGATGGGCTAGTTGTAAGCCCACTCTACTGCAGAATCAAAGCCCATAAAAGTTATTTCCCACCTTCCCCTGCACCACAAACACGGAATATGAGAATAGACTGGGGCATACGTTTGTCATTTTATCAAATTTTCGTACTGCAGTGACCAGTCAAAATTGCCCACTCACAGACATGACAAGTGATTTTTAACATTAATTAAAATGATGAATCCTGACCCGCGTATCATCATGGAACGCAAATGTGACGTGTGTGGTGAAAATCCCCCAAATTCAAAAGCAGACTGATAATGAAGTCCATTCACAAGTTCACGCCGAGAATTTAGGGGGACACGCACCTCCTATTCTAGACAAGAACTTACCTCGGGAACTGGGCATGAGCATGATGAGTTTGACAAGGCCTCAACATACGGACCAATTAAGCGAACGATGAAGTATCATTTGCCAATCAACCGATCGCTATAGTTCGGACGAACTATCCCGAAAAATCCAAGGAGTAAACAAAGAAAGGAAAGGATTTGCGAAAAAGGCTTTGATTACGATGAACTTTGCGCGGTCCAGAGAGGGGCGGAATCACACAAATGAATCAACTAATCATAATTTGATTACGACTGAACTTGAGCGGTCCAGGAGGTGGCGACTCACACAAATGATAAATAATCAAAGGCCTTGATAAAAGGATAATTGTGTTTGAATGCAATTGCGCGTCCACAAGTTAGTATCAAGGCTTCCGTGTTGTTTAGGGTATGCACCAAATGGCCGGCAATGATGCGGCATGCTGCTGTCAAAGTTGGCAGTGCGTGAACCGTTTAACGATATACAACACTTACGTTAGTTCGTGCGTGCAAGTCCAAATCACAGTGGAAGATCGTCTTTAACCAGCTGGTAGTTTCGTCATCCAGGTTGATCAGGCTGGGAATTCCTCCTGGGGACTTGTAGACCTCACAGGCATCAATTATGTGGCTAATGGTTTGTGGCTTCCACAATCGCCAGTTTGGTGAAAGTTATACTCCGATCTGTGGAAGGACTTCCTTTGTACGACCACCGCCAGTTCTGAGTCTGTTGAGTGACCCATAATTCCTATCAAGGTCACAGCCTTGGGCTTGCTAGATGGGCTGTCCACAAATTGCTTTAGGTCCAAGGTAGAGGAAGACCATTGCTCATACCATGATGGCATTGATCCAGGATGGTCGATAAGCTTTACTGTGACTGCAGTGTAATGGATCGGTAGCAAAGTGATTTCGTGGATCTTCTGATCCTCAAAGAGTGTGGTGGGGGGATTAGGCTGCCAGGTTCATCACATTTCTGGCGAGCTTGATCGTCTTAAGGTTCCTCCTAAGGTTTGCGGAGCTAGCCAGACAGACATTGAAGATATTCTACAGGCATGTCAAAAGGAAACCACTAAACAAGTCTCATTGCATCTCAGAAGCGACATCAATCTTGTGTGAACACACATTAAACACTTCTTAAAAGAGCCCAGAACTATAATAAAATCAACCATCGTTTCCGTGTCACCAGAGGAAAAGTTTGGACAGCGGTCGATTGTTGGGAGAGAGGCAGGAAAAAGAAAATATGTGGTCCGATTCACCTTCTTCATGACGTACAAGATTAGATAATCATGGCTTTCATGTTTACATCGGGCCGTATTCTCAAACGCTGTGGTGAGGCCTAAACTGTGTAAGGCTAACACACTGTTAAAATATTTTAATAAGTCGTTTAGCTACCCCCACTGTATTTAAAGCCGTAAAATCATCCACCGAACTGTGACTTATTTCGCCTATACCATTACGTGTGCGTGAAACAATATTTTATGCCGACAATGCCTCGTAGTGTAAATGCAATGCCGGAAGCCACGGGGTAAATTTCAAGAATGGCGCGTTACGCAAGGAGCTTAGAAATTTGTTGAGACGGAGACAAAACCGGGCCTACTTAAAACACTTTTTTGTCGTTGTGCCGCACATGCTATCCTCAATACTTTATAACAAATAAACACGAGCATGAAGTAGAAGCAAAGAAAAAATGGACGAGGAGAAATCAACTGAGGACTGCGGAAGGAAGATAGGCCGAGAGAAATTCAAGGAGGTAACTGGTATAACCACGAGTATCACTTATAGCTGAAAATATCAGGCATTGATGAAAACGTGAAGTTAAACTCGCCTTAAACTACCCCGGACCAAGTCTAGTTTAACAACGTTTTAGGCATGTTAACAAGTCGGTAAAATTTAGCAGCGTTAAAATTAACCATGCTTTAAGAAATTGCGTTTATCTTAGCGGGTGTTTAAATTGCAGCGATTTAACCAGTGATGAGCGTTAAAAAATCTTTGGAATACGGGCGGCATTTATTAAAGGAACAAAATGTTTTTTTTGTTTTTTTGGCAAAGAATTTGTGTTCCAAAACACGGGAAACGTTCAACTCATTGTTTGTGTTAACTGAATACACTGAAGCAATACGATTAGTCAGAATGTTTTGAGAGTTAATATAGCTATAAATGCGAATACGTTGACTTCAGTGCTTTCATTAAGTAGAAAGTGATCTTTGTCGCGGACTATACATGTTTCCATAGATTAGGTGGAATTTTCACTCACGGCACCAGGCCCCTCCCAATGTCCAATCTTCGAAAAAGTATTGACAGGTGACCGATGGGTTGGATCTACTATTTTAAGGTGTTGTTCCATGGGTAGCTCAAGAGTGACTAAATAGATCTTAAGATTCCTTTTCCCAATATGTTGTCAATCTTAACAATTTTAAAACCAAAGAATGGGTCTTTCATTTTACATTTCCACAGGCTTTTCAGCTATCAGATGTCAAAAATAACCAAATACAGGGTTTTGTCATATTTTTACGTTTGGATTTTTTTCTGGTGAACCCTACTCCTATTGTCTTTTTTCTGAAGATTATGAAAGAAGGTATGCTCTTCATAATTTCCTGGAATGCGGGTACATAGAAATACCTATAATCAAGATATGGCCAGTTTTTCCAAAAATGTGTTAAAATCATGTTGTTTGGGGAAAAATGCCCATATCTTGAGTTAGGGGGTATTTCTATGTTACCAGCAGCAAGGAAATTATGAAAGAGTACACCTGATTTCATATCCTGCAACAAAATGAAAATAGGAGGGTAGGGTTCAGTCAGAAAAATCAAAACGTAAAATATGAAAAACCCTGGTATTTTGTGATTTTTGACTCTGAGAGCTGAATGAAAAGCCTGTGGAAATGTAAAATGAAGACACCTTCTTTTTGGTTTTAAATGTTAAGGATGCGACAAAATAGTGGGAAAAATGATATTAGATCTATTTAGTAATTCTGGCTACAATCATGGAAATCATTAGCGGAGTTAAATTTAACTTGAAACTCCTTTCTGGAATTGCGTTTACCTAAGCGATACGCTTTACGTGTGTTTGGCTTAAATTGCATTAACAACTTTATGGAATACGGGGCCTTAAGTACCCGGAGAGAGAAGCCACTTTTATAGAGTGTGACAAAAGAGTAACATTCTGTAACCACGGTATGAAGGCCATCTGCACCTCTATCAATTAGCGTTTACCTGATTTGGGCTGGAATCTTTACCATAAATCACCAAGGGAATGCACTCTTGCCAAATGATCTTCCAAGAAAGGCGGCTTACTGCAAAGGCCTTGTCAACCGTCCCAATAAGTTTACACAGTTTTCACCGTGCTCATTACCGTGAATTTGGCATGTTTTCGTAGGTGCTCATTTCCTTTAAAGGCGTCCAAATTGATCGGCGAAATTTTTAGGTATAGCTAAGAAACTGTTCTACCAGAATAAATCAAAAAGCGTCATCAAAGTGTTTATACCTTGTCAACAAAAAAACAAAAAAAATAATTAGTCTCTGAATGTTACATATTTTGTTACCATATGTATATAGATATAGTGAGCTTCTTTTCTTGTGTATGAGGAAGCAGCTAAACATGTTGTAAGCGGGGAGCCAACTCACTGTTGATTGGGTTGGGGTTTGGAAATCTGTGTCCACCGGTGGACGAAAGGTGGGCACTCATTGAGAAGGTGATCCACGTCTGTGATGGAGAGCCACATTGGCCGGCTGGCGATGGCCGCAGCCCCATAGGTGCATATTGCTATTGAAGCCACCGACTCCTGTGCGGATCCGGTTTAAGGTGACCCATTCCCTGCGTGGGAGATTGCTGCCATTGGGTGGTAGTTCTGGTATTAGGTGTAATAGAGAGTTGATCAGGTCTTGGATAATCTAGCCAGGCAGTATTCCTGTTGTAAGATGTTGAATGTGGAACTGGATAGTTTAGCGGGCGTGTCGGCCAGAAAGGTCGGCGAGGAGCGCAAGTCTCTGTCTACCAGTTGGGTGGAATCTTTGACAGTGTATGCAGCAGGTGTGGTGGTTCCCGCAGGGGCCTTATTAACTAGTTTGTGCGTGTGGTGTCTGCTCGAAGTTTTTTGTTTTGACCTGCAGGTGCAATGACTGAAAGCACTGGTAGGAATTCAGATGGAGTAGGACGGAAGCAGCCAGTGGTGGTTCTCAAGGTCTCGTTGAGTACCATGTGCAGCTTCTTTGTGTGAGAGCGTTGCCACCTGCGGGGCGGCATATCAGCAGTGCTGTAGACCTAGAGCCAAGGCAGTGGTACAAGGATCGTTGGGCTGGCACCCATGAGGATCCAGCAAGCGGCACAGGAGGTGATTCCTCGAAGATACCTTGGCGCATACGGACTCGAGGTGCTGACGGTAAATAAGCTGACGGTAAGCTTAACGCCCAAGTAGGTTGGTGTAGGATTGTATGCCAGAGGTGCTCCATTGAGGTTGTTTTGAAGCTGGCGATGAGCGCCTCGTTGGTGTTGAGGTGGAAGCGCTAGCGGTGGTCTTGGCTCGCTCAAGCTCAGTCTCAGGTCTCGAGATTGCCGCAAGTAGGGCCATGTCCGTAGTAAGTGTGCTTTCTACTTCTGTCCGTGCTGTTCCGAGTGGAGGAGGGCAAGATCGTAGCGTAGCCTATTGTCTGCGATTTTGTTTGAGGTTTAAATCGCTGATATACAGTGAACTCATAGGAGCCAGTACAGATCATTGTGGTACTCCATTCCTTAGGCGACGTAGACGACTACTCTGCCCATCATGGTCTGAGAATAAAGTACGGTTTGGCGAGAATGTTACATATGAATTGTACAAGGTGACGATCCGGGATGTTCCTGAGAAGCGTGGGTGTCAGGCCCTGGTGCCACACGGTTTCGTATGCTGCAGTAAGGTCACCAAGATCGGACACTGCCTTACGACGCATTTAAAAGCTTTCCTCGATATCATTTGTAGTTTTACAATCTGGTGGACAGTGCTCCGGCCACGGCGAAATCATGCGTGTTCGTCAGGCAGATGGGGTTCGGAAGACGGGCTCAAGTCCATGATAGTGAGCTCTCCTCAGATCTTGGGTAAGGATGGTTGGTAAGGCACATGTGTAGAACTCCTGGAGCCAATTAGGACATAATGGGCCGCCTTGCATCAGGAACTCTGCGGGTATGTTATCAGGGCCCTGGGCAATTTCCACTCTTTAGTTGGCTGGAAGCAGGTAAGCTCATCTAGTGAGAAGGATGTGAAAGTGACCCGTACCACGCCGGGGGCTCGACAAAGTGTGATCTCTTTTTTGACAGGAAGCGAGTGTGATCCTGATCATGTTCTGAAGCGAAAAATTTCGAGGAGTTGCTCGCCAATTGAGTTGGCAGTCACTGGGCATTTCAATGGTCTTGGAAACTATGCCGGTGAGGCGGTTTATGGTCTTCCAGGCCTTCCTGCTGGAGTGGGTGAATTAGATTCCTTGGACCGTCTCCTCACAGGATCACGGCCGGTTCCTGTCCAAGCAGTTTGTCAGTTCTGAAGCTTTGGATGAAAGCTTCTTTCCAGGGTTCAGAATTCAGGAAATTCATTGTAGAATATTATCGAGAGCCCTATAAACAATAATACTAAGGCACGTCGGTTTTACAGGAAAAAACTACCAACATTGATGGTTACCAAATACTATTACTTTTTGATCTCGATTATTAGTAATATACCAAAATACTAACAAATTTGATATCGAAAAATAGTAGTATTTGAAATGTTACTTTTTTCGATATTGAAATTTGAAATATCCATTTCCTCGATAGCGCCAACGGTCGCTAAGAACTCCCAGTAATTACCTCACCACCTGTGAGTGGGCGGTTGTCTCTGGAATTTGCGGGGGCATGACAGGCGTGACCTCGGATCCTTGGGTTTCTGCCACGTGGTTAGAACATGGATATCGCACCAAGAGTTCACAGCCTGTCTACCACCATTCCGAGGGGGAGCCCCCACCCCCCAAGACACTATAAAAGTGTTTTTATTTTTTTTTTTTAAATTACAATTTTGCACTTACAGGTTTCTTTGTTTTTTTTTTTAAAAAAAAAACTTTTCTTTTTTTTTTTTTTTTTTTTTTTTGACAAGGTCTTGCATCAGATAGCTGCGCTTGGTGACCATAACGACCGGGGATATGCCTCTCAATCGGATCCAATTCAGGCGGTCTTTTACTACGCCTTTTTGTTAACTACAAAAATGTAGAGGACATATTTGCTCCGCAGAAAATCACCAGCTTCCGGAGGACTGCTCGTGAGGTAACCGCCCCCCACACACACACACATTGCGCTGATACGAGAGTTCTTTAGAAGAACCTATCCAGGCCGACAAAATTGACTGGTTCTGTTGGTAGCCCTCATGTTGTCAGCTCGACTGTTGTTCCCACGGCTCTAGAAATGCTTGTCGGGGACCTCTCTTCTCCACTGGCGCGAGGATTGGCGTATACAGCAGTCATCCAGCCACCCGGACGTTACAACAGCATACCATCCGCGATCGCAAACCCTAGTTCCAATTGTACTTATTCAGGGCCGGTTTTTACTGATTAGGCCTACTGCGCTTTCCTACACATGCAGGGCGGAAGTCAAACTATATAGAGAATTTTACAATTTTCGACTCCGCCGATTCTATAGATTTTGCGCCAATCAAGAGACCAAGCGCTGTCTGGCAATCTGTATGGCCAGGCTGGGGATTTTCCTAACAGAAAAACTTCCCGATGGTTTTGCGTTTCAAACAGTCAGGGTGCTGACACACAACGATTGGGGCGCTCCGTCGGGTTTCAGAGAGACCAGTTGTCTCTAATAACCATATCATACCGAATCTGCTGAAGGGTGGGTGTTTTCGGTTTACCGTCTCCCGGGTTTGTTCAGTCGTTCCGGAGTGGGACCTGCCGCTAATGCTCCAGGTCTTAGGAATTTGAGGATTTGAGCCAGGTATTTAGCCACTAGAGGGCGCACTTCATAAGGATTCACGTACATTTCTATGCAGTTTGTGAATGAAACAATAATTGTTTGGGCATAACCCATCGCGATTTAATGATTACAACTTACGTTTTGTTCCCTACAATTTTGTAAATTCATTTGGTAAAATTTTTAAATTTTTCAAACTTCCGTACTCATGAGGTGCGGCATTGTAGTCCAGGGATTTAAAAGAGAACAGCAAATGCAGAACTGTTTGTAAAACAAAAAAAAACATCGCGGTTCCCGGACCGACGAGTGTAGTCTGCCGTCGCGGGGCAAAAGGTCGCCCGGAGGTCACCAAGGTTACATGGGGTACCAACATGTCCCCCCCCCCCTTTCACCAAGTTACACATCGTAGCCTGATGGACTCATGCGGCATTGCTCAATATATTAAGGGTTAACGTTTTGAGCCGGTGAAAGGTGCGTGAGGACACCAAAGTCTCACCTCACCAATTGCATCAGATTTATCCTTCAGTCAACAAATAACCTTCACTTTCTTCTGTACACGGATTTCCTTCGCCTGAACGCCGTTCATTTTTTAAATGTGAATCGTGAACAGAGCAGAAAACCGACGACTTGATTCAAACGACTGTAGCTCGGTCTATACCAAACCAATGTGAATGATCTTTGCAGCATATTAAAGATAAAGAACTAAGCTTTCAGATGACGCCACATATGTTAGATATTTGTTACTCGAAAATTCAAGATGGTGGATACAATCAGGGTCAATTTTTTTTTTTACTCACCCTGTATTTTTTTTCCAATTTATAAAACATTTATAGAAGAAACATTGTGATGTGTCAATATTTTTTTCATATTTGGTCTTCTTTTTATAATTTAAAGTAGTCTGCAAGCAGGACTGGAAAATCTTTCTCGTAGAAGCAAATCAGATCTCCTGGAAAGTATGCCAAAATCCCTCCATTGTAACAGTTTTGTTTGGAAAAGCAGCAGTGTATGATAGGATCAAAAAAACATATGATACCAAAAACGTAGAAAAAAAGCTTCACAACGTAAAGAATAAAACATGATTATATGCTGAAATTTTGTATAAAATGAATTTCTGTCAAAAATTCAAAATCAAAGTCAAAATGTAAACAAAATGTCAAAATATATCCTTTGGAAAAGAATATTCACAAAATGTTAGTTGATTCTCATCTTGCTGTTTTGTGTTATGATCAATTGATTGTTTCCCACGGTCCTATAGGTCATTATATGGTAATTTCTGCCCGTTTACGGACAGAAAATACAAAATTGTGAATTTCTTACAGATGCGACCGAATTTGTATGTAAGAGTAGGTACACACTACTAAGGCTAACGGTTCAGATGATATAAAAAAATCAACTTTTTAAGGTAAATCGGGTGAACGAGGTTATGGATCTCAATATGCCCCTTTAATTAACGGTTAAAGCAAACATATTTACCAATAAAATAAAGGATTAGCCTACTAGACTCTATCAAATGTTATAATCAATTCATCTGATTTTGTCCCCAAAGTTGTTACCTTACAGTGTTTTTATCACCATTTATCAGAGGAAATATCCTCTTTGAGTTTCGAGTACAAGTAAATTATCCAATTGATAAGAGAATACACTGGTATCTCTTTCATTTAAAGTATTGCAACATAATTTATAAATCTTTAAACAATATGATAGGTTTATCAATTTCAGTTTAGGAGTGTAGGCAGCAATTTGTTATAGTTGTTGAAATATTCTGTCACAGAAAAGTATCCCCCCCCCCAAAAAAAAAGGGATAAAAATCATATTTATTTCATGAAAAATCGACAACAATGCACTTTTTTGTAAATACGAATCAAATGCTACAGATACGATTTCAACCTATAGTAAATTTCAAAATAAGTGAGACTTCATTAAAAGTTTTAGGTCTGTCCATTCACCGTGAGAGGTAAGAGGAATTATTTTAATGGCCACAGGTAAAAAAAGTTATGGTATTCATACAATGTGCATAATGTAGCTAGTAAATAAATGTTGATCAAAAACAAATTATTTCACATCTTAAGATAGCTTGGATGTTTCAATTGAAGTATCGGATGAAAATACCAGCAATTATTTCATCAAACGTTGTTATTAGATCATAACTTACCTTTGACACTGCAAATGTCATTCCTTATCACAGCATTGCAGAAATAATGCATTTTGATAGCATTGCACACATAACACATCTATGTTTTTATTTGACCTTCAAAAATGGGCCAACCTTGTATTAGGAAATTAGCGCAAAGCGGATTTAACATCGCGGCCAACCATGGCATAGTCATTCTAGCATTAACAGACCATTGTAGAACTGAATGCATACTTCCAGTAAGCCGATCCTTTACAGTAACTTGTACCATGGACACAATGTGTTTTGTATTGGAAACAAAGGCTTAGTCTCCGCATGGCCGGGGATTGAACCTTAAGTGCCTATTGCATCAAGATCATCAAAAATTACTATAGTCTGATTTTTTATTCCTGTCAGTAAACGCATGTTGTCGATGGTAAGAATTCATTTGGAGGAGGATGTGTTGAGATTAAAAACTTACAGCTGAAATGCTCAACTTTGTTTAACAGAACATGATTCTTTAACCCATTTTACATGAACTTTTTTGTATCGAATATGTAAAGGCTTCATACCAGAATCAATTGAATAGATTGTCGTAAAGTGTGAGACACGCTATCAATTCCTTTGTTTGGCGTCAATCAAAGAACGAATAAAGTCATGAACATCGAGGCTTGGTGAAGAGAATGATTATGGTTCGTAAAAATATTGTAGTTTTTATGAGTGACCAAAACTCTAACCTACCTACTTTAATAATTGGAGCTCAAGCTTCAAATATTCCATTATATGGAACATATGCAATAAATGAAACCGTGTTGATTTCATAGTATTCCTTAGTGACGTAAAAGGACTTTGGTGAGGATAGCTACTTAGTTCGTACTAATTTTCGATGTGTGAATCTTCAGAGTTTGTTTCAAATTTGGTGTTATGGAATTTATTTAGTGCATAGTGCATTTGTACTAGTTTTCTTCGTGAGACAAGGGACATTTTTTAAATTATGGCCAGTTAATCTATATCCGTTCTCATTGGTGACACTGATTTCGTATATAATACATGATGGGTAAAGTAGAACAAAACCTCCAGAACGAATGAATCGTTCGCAGCTCCCCAAAAAACTTTTCAAGTTGAAGTTGAGGACTAGGGCGTCTCACAAAAGATATGTCTATTTGTGTTATGGAGTGGCTGAAAATTACTACATATATGTAACCTATAACATATCAACTTTAATAACAGACATGAACTTGCAAGTCTTGAGACCTCAAGAGGAGCAATCTTTTGTGTAATAGTTCCTATAGTAGGATTTTATTTATTCCTCTCGAGTTCATAATATAATAAAATAATAATTCAGCATTTAGAAAGCGCGCTCGTTACACAAGTGTACAACATCCAGTGGCGTAACCAACCAGCGGGGGGGGGGGGGTCAGGGGGCGACCAAACGAACCCATTGTCCCCCCCCGCCACACCGCACCGCAGCGCCTCCCCCCCCCCCCAAATGAACTGCCTTTTGTACAGTGTCTTGATAGTACCCAAATAGTAGAGCCCCCCCTCAAAAAATTCCTTGGCACCCCGTGTTGTCTGTTCTTCTGCTCCCCCTCCCATTCCCCCCCCCACACTCCCCCGCCGCCCACGAACACCGGCGCGCGGTCCCATCCTCCCTTATGTGCAAAAGTATACATGGGTTGACCGCCACGTGTAAATCAGACGGACAGGCGCTGTACAATTATTATTAAATTTTCCATTATCATGCGAGAAAAAATAGATAAGACCTTAATCTGACGCCCCAAAGGAAACCATTTAGGAACACATGACATACTTTGTCATTTATTCCCCCATAATTCAATACATGTGCTTAACCTCAGTTGCACTACCTTGGAATTCCGCAAGGGAGATATACACATCAACCCATATATTCGGACACACAAGTCAACCCTGTATAATGACCTTGAAACAATGTTTAACTATAGTCCATAGTTCCATACCCTTTCAGAATATATACTTTTCCCCACCTGCTATGTACAGTTTTTAGGATGCAATCTTACACGTCTAAGATGCATCTTATGCGTGTAAGCATATGGCCAAGTGGTTAAAAAACGTGTAAGGTTGTTCATGTAACCTTACACGAGTAACATGTATCTTACGCGTGTAAGAGTTCATCTTACACGTCTTTAGGGTTGCGCGATACGAGAGATTCCTTGTGGCTGATATTTCTTACGCGTTCTCCATCGAGACACGATTGGGCAACGAGATGACTCTTGAAAAGAAAAGCTAAAAAAGTTATTCTTTGCCCGCGGTTGAAAACAATTGCACAATACCACCCTAAAGGAGGGTGAAATGCATAATCTATGTTTTTTTTTGTAATTTGTAATACAACGGAATAAATTCCAAACCTAAATGTTGATGGCCTTTTCTAAATTAATTTCACCATGTTAAAAATAATATTTTAGCTTTTCTTTTAAAGATTAATAATATTGCCAATGCACCGGCCAAGTCTGCTAATTACTCAGGAGCTCGTCGCATATACCGCGATCAAATTGGTATACCGTCCATCACTAACAGACACATCTTACACGTGTAAGAAATTTCACCTTATATCTCATTGGTCGTGCGTGCACTACGTGTAAGATGATTGGCTGAATGTGATTTTTCAAGCTTTATCATAACATGATTCGCCAATTCAAGTGTCTCGCTATATTATAAGACGTGTAAGGTAGCATCTTAAACGTGTAAGGTTACGCGTTGAATCTTACACGTTTTTAGGACTGCTTGGCCATTCATAGACTGACGAGTATTCGTAAAGCAAGACAACGACTGACGAGTATTCGTAAAGCAAGACAACGCCCATTCCATTCCGGTATATCCTCCGCTAATAAGAATAACAAGTGTGGCATAAAGTAGCTCTATAAAATATGCCTCTCCTTTTTTTAAATCGACTGCGACGATTTCTTTTTAATATAAATATGGAGACATGTGCCAATAGTGCAAAAAACATAGGATCGATCCGTGTGCAACTTAATATTTACTTTTTGGAGTTGTTAGCTTGCCGAAACGTAAATATTCTCCTCAATCTCTAAACAATTTCAGTTTACAAATTTGCCAATATATTCAAGCTCACAAATTGACAATATATATTTATTTAATCATGCATTTAGATTGTGAAGTTTTGGCAAAATTCTATGCGGAATTCATCTATACACATGATAAATGCAAGATGCGTCAATTTTGAATAAAATAAACTCCATTGCATTTAATTGAATTCACTAATTGAATGCATTGGATTGATTGCCAAGTTTAACAGAACCTTGAAAGGAAATAGTTAACATAAAATTAGAAAATCATGACCATACTCCCCACTTAACACTACTTACAGGCTATGGTTCCATTTGTCTTTGAAACGTGACTAGAGATACAGCTTGTAGGATTCTTAATTAGCGGCAGAACATATCGTTTCCAGAACAACTTGTTAGGGATGGAAATATGCGCACAACTTATAGTATGGGACAGTGTGTCATTTGTTATATTTTTTGCTACAATTGGAATTTTGGATCTTAAATTGTAGATAATGGTCCCAGCAATCCAAATCAAATTGTTACCATTTTTTTATCCCTTCCGTTTGGCGGCCATCTTGGATTTCAAAATGACTGCCATTTTCAACATATTTTGCTCTATATATGGACTTCTGAGCAACATAGAAGGTTCAAATTGGTGGCAATATCCATGTTTAAGATGTCAAGGACTACAAATATGACATTAAGAAAGTCGCAGATTGCTTCCTTCAGGCGGACATCTTGAATTTCAAAATGGCCGTCATTTTTAACATATTTTGCTCTATATCTGGACTTCTGAGCAACATAGAAGGCTCAAGTTGGTGTCAATACCCATGTTTGTAATGTCAAGGAACACAAATATTACATCCGAAAAGTCATAGATTGTTTCCTTCCAGCGGCCATCTTAAATTTCAAAATGGCCGCCATTTTTAATATATATACTTCGCCCAATATCTGGACTTCTGAGCAATATAAAAGGCTCCATTTGGTGGTAATCACCCATGTTTGTGATGTCAAGAAATGCATTTATTGCATTCAGAAAGTCATAGATTGTTTCCTTCAGGTGGCCATCTTGAATTTCAAATGGTCGCCATTTTTAATATATACGTCATCCATTATCTGGAGTTCTGAGCAACATAAAATGCTCCATTTGGTGGCAATACCCATGTTGGTGATGTTATTGACATTGATGTTGTGGCAGAGTGTCACTGTGAAAGACAAATGAAGGCTAAGGGACCATCCCCAACAGAAAAGGGTGCCGGAGACCTGGCGAATCCCAGCTACTATTTATTTAGCTAATTGACAAGCTGTATTGAGTCAACATTGGTCTCTATCAATTCGGATGATGGGTTGGTCCTAAGGCCTACTGGAAGGTCCAACCCTAATATTGACAAAAGATGCATGGACAACTTTGTTAAACGTAATGCTGCTTTCATCATCAGCACATACAACGACACTATCAACAACAGCCAAGAAAGAAGACCTGTATGATATTGTTGTCATCTGCACAGCGCATTGTGCACAGCAAACATCTACTACAGGAGACTATCCATGGCCATGCACTTATTACAGCCTCCATCTGGAAGAATAAGAAAAATACAGCTACAGGAGGTGTGGGGTTTTCTTTTTCACAAAGGCTCTCACGTCACGTGCCAGCCTTTTCAACTGTAATGAGCGCATACTGAAGCTTACACTGATGGGAATCGGAAACAACAGTTCATTTGTGCTACCATCCAGATGAAACTGTCTCTCGCTTTTACCATGGACTTTCCACTGCCACCAGTGCAGTTCCAGCCCATAATCTTATGTGCATCCCTGGAGATTGCGGTGCTAGACTTGGGCCTGGGGACGCAGAGGCGGGTCCAGCAGAGGTGGGGTGTGCGTGAGGGAATTCGTGAAACGGTTTAGCCTTGTCGAAGCTAGCAACAAAATCCAAAATCAAGCAAGCAAACTGTGGACATACCGTCGCCCAAATGTAGAATTTGTCCAGCTGGACTACATTCTGGTCAGAGAGGGGTGGATTAACAGCATTAAGAACTCAAGAGCCTACACCACTTTTGAAGCTGTTAAGTCTGATCATAGAATTGTCTCTTGCAGGAGCAAGGTAAGATACCGTCAGAGTAAACCCCTCCTAGAGATCCCATGAAAACAATTGACTGGAGAAAGGTAGTGGGAGATACAAAGCTCTGCGAGCAGTATACTACTGTAGCAGTACATAACAGGTTCAACACTCTTGTTGATGGGCTCGAAGATTAGAACTCCAGCACAGCATATGAAGCCGTCACTTCAGCCAACAAAGAAATTGCATTGGAGATGCTATCTAGAAGAAAGAATAAGACTACTGCCTTTGCCTCAAATGACAAAGTCAGCAAAGCCAGAGAAAAACTGAAGTCTGCAGCCAAGAAACACCATACTAAATCAACCAGAAGCTCCAATCAGAACCTTGATGCCGCTAAGGCTGCACTTGATGATGCTTACACCATGGTGCTTGAGGAGCATGTAAGTCCAAGGCTGAAGCACTTGACACACTACATCTCAAATACAAGCATGCTGCTGCCTCGGAGGCGCTTAGGGAATTGACTGATAAGAAAGCTACCCCACCTATAAGAATCAAAGTTGAAACAATTGAAGAGTGCATTGACACATGGTTTCAGCACTTTAGTTCTCTAATTGGCAAACCAGTTCAGATTAACACTAACCTTGATGAAGCGTTCTTCAATCACAAGATAGCAGACGCCTTTCCTATCAAGACTGGACCTTCACTATAGAGGAGCTTCTGATCTGCCTTAAGAAACTGAACAACACCAGACACCTGGTCTACAACATCCTACAGTAATCTGGAAGATCCACTTTTTCGTGATCAACTGCTGTACACCTACATGAGAAACAAACCAGCAGCCTTATTATATTAGCATCGTTCCCTCACTCCTCTACCAAATGAAAGTTGACATCCAACAACCCCAAAACTGAAGTAGGAATCACACCTGTCACCACTGGCCTTTAATTCTACACTAAATGCTTCTTACCAGAATCGTTTCTCACATAGATCCCATTCTCAACGAAACATAATGGGTTTTCGCAAAGGCCGATCAACACTACCTCAGATACTTGCCCTCGGGGGGATCATAGAGGAGTTGAGAATTTCCGAGAGAAAAGGTTCAATTATGTTTGTAGACTTTTCCAATGCTTTTGACAGTGTCAACGAGATGTAATGCTGCATATTCTTTACCAATTTGTGTGTCCCAGACTAGACTGTCAAAGCAATTGCCGTCATGGAATCATAACTTATTTAGCTTGTGCAGACCCTGGATGGGCCCACAAAGGGAGGGTTCCTAATAACTGCTGGAATCCTCCAGGAGATACTCTTTCTCCCTTCTCTTTGTAATCGTGGTTTATTACATCCCCTCAGACGTCTTGACATCATGAACGACTGGACTCACCCATCAAATCCAAGCATTCTAGACTCACCAAAGTCAGCATCTCACCAGACCTTGACTATGCAAATGATCTAGCTCTAAAAGCCGATCTGATATTTGCTGCACAAACATACTTGAAATGCTGGCAGACAAATCGCCCTCCAATCTAAATGCCAAGAAGACGGAATATATGACCCTCAATGAGGAAGAATAATCATCAACCTATCTGCACTACAGATGTACCCATCTCAAGGCGGTCAGGTCATGGACTTCCAAGTACCTGGGGTCCTATGTTTTCCGCCAGCATGAAAGACTTCCGTCACGCACAGGACAAGCTGGAATGCCTCCATAAACTTCACCACCTATGGCAATCTGGTACTCCATTCCACCAGCGAACTTCTTTAGAGCTGGAAGAGAGTATCCTGTTATACTCTGAGACTTCGAACATGAAGGAAGTGCTACACATAGAGTGGATTAACTACACCAGCTTTCTTATGCGAGCTCTACAAAACATATCCTGCGTGAGCACGTGAAGCACAGAGATGTGGAGATATCCCTCCAATCTCATCTTCTGTTGCCCAACGCCGAACACAATTTGCCCGTCACTGTTATTGTGCTATTGATCCTGTGTCCTCATACATCACATGTGTAGGTTCCATGCCCAAACAAGGCCGTCTGCCCTTTAACTACATTAATATGATTGCTCGAGACATGCAGCAGGAACCATCTGACATCCCGCAACTTAATGACGGACAGGGACATTTGGCGCTACATGGTGAACAGCAATCTCGGCTGCGGCCGCTAGATAGATAATTGTGGATATTGGTTTTGCAATACTTGCACTGGAAACATATGGACAGCAATAACATTGAAACCTAAACACAACTTATACGGGTGTGTATGGGGTCTGACTTTGGTAAATAATTGTTCCATTTACGAAAATGAGATAATGCCATGCCTCAATTGTGTAGATTGGTAATCTACAAAATGCTATCGCAATCGAGACTTTCGGTTCCGAGATATGGCTGATCAAGTGAAGCAGTGTACGCGAAAGTTTGCCAAAAACGCATAGTGCGCCTATACTTTATCATTGAAAAATTAAATGGGTTATATTTTAAGATATTTTAAAAGTATTATTTATACGCCATTAACGCATTTATTTTGGCTAAGTCGAAGTAATAAATACTCATATTATTTTGTCCATATTTAAAGTAATTAAATTTACTGGGTAAGTGATTTTTTTTATGTATTTTAGTGTTTTCTCACCCTGCGGATATTTAGAAAATTATTTTAAAAATTAAATACAGGACAATGGATGCCCCGATTTCGATGATTCTTTATTAATAATTATGATAATTCAGAATAAAATAAATTAACAAAAAATCCATATTTCAACATCAAAAGAGCCCTCAATTTTGTCTAATGTTTCGAGGCTATAACTCGTTTCGTTAAAATACGCAAACAACCAAAGCGAAAACGAACGTAACTAGAAACGCTACATGCTATGCACATAAATTTGGCACATTATTCATCACATATAGGGCTAGTGAACCATTAAAGCCGATTTTAAATTGTGTTCTAAATTCAAATTACACCATGAAATTATGTGATTGGTCGATTTGCTCGGTTGCCCATGGCAAAGGTATCAAAAATCGGCTTCATGGTTCACTGCGTATTTACCCCGCCACATGCCACCTAATTTCGCCCAGTGCTTGTTATTTATTTAAGTTACGTCGTCAGTGTTTAGCCAATCATAGGCCTACGTTGTTACCCATGGCAACCAGAGCAAAAATTGACATGAATTTTTAAGAACTTTGTGACATGGGCTACAATATGCTGTGTAACATGTTATATACCACACTATTTATGGAAATTAAAAATCACTTCAAAGTTTCACTGCCTTCGACCCCATACCCCTCCCTTAAAACACCCAGAGCTATTGCTCTCCCAGAATTTAAGCTGGTTCTGGTGACCAATAGGATGTATATCTTATTAGGAAGGAGCATTTGAGCTATCTTTCTCATAAGGCCAGATATCGGGTGAAGTATATGTAAAAAACTAGTGGCCAATTGAATTAAAGGTGGCTGGTCAGAATGAAACAATCTGCGACTCTCTGCATGAACTAATAACCTCACAAACATGAGTCTAGCCTTCTAGATTTGCCCATAAGTCCAGATATTGAGCGAAGTATCTTAAAAAATGGCAGCCATTTTGAAATTCAAAAGATGGCAAAACCAGAGGAAACAAATGGCGACTTCCTGGATGTATATTGTGTTCCTTGCCATCACAAACATTGGTATTGTCACCAATTATTATGCTTTCCATGTTGCTCAGAAGTCCAGATATTGGGCAAAGTATATATTAAATGGCGGCCATTTTTGAAATTCAAGATGGCCGCCAGAAGGAAGCAATCAGTGATTTTTTTTGATGTATATTTTCATTCACTGACATCACAAACATGGGTTTTTGCCACCAGCTTGAGCCTCTTTCTAATGGGTGATCAGAAGTTCAGATAGAGAGCAAATATATGTAAATGCTGCCATTTTGAAATTCAAGAGTGACCTCCTGAAGGAAACTATCAGTGACTTTCTGGATGGCAATAGTTGTGTTCCATGACATCACAAACATGGCCATTGCCACCAATTCTAACATTCTGCATTGCTTTTATCTTTCAGTGAAAAATAAAAAATTAAAAATATTTTTGAAAATGGCAGCCATTTTGAAAACCAATATGGCCACCAAACGGAAGGGATAAAAAAATTGTAACAATTTTGATTTTGGCATATCCAGGACCATTACTCTACATTTTAAGACGCAAAATTCCAATTGTAGCAACAAAGCCAACAAATCTCAAAACATCAACACACAAGACAAACCCCCCCAATACTATAGTTTTCCCTCCCGGTCGGTTCGCTCAATGTTCATCCGAATTCCACAATTGTTAGTTTCAAGTTCCGTCCCACACAAATAAAAATGGTACATTGGCCAACTCGATTATTCGTCTTTGGAGCCTCCCAAATGTCCGATGATCCAACGATTTCAATCTATGGTCATTCAGTTTTCGTCCCGTGATTCGATTTAGTCCGACCTTAAAACGGCGATATAAATGGTATTTAGATTACGGTCTTTGGTCAGTGGGTTTCAACGATTGGTCTTTTCAAAATTCGCAGTGTTTTCGGCAAAACAATATTTTTGGTGCAACTTGATGGCACCAAAAATCATCCAGTTTGTGTTAAGCCAAATATTACTTGCTTTCCAACTAAATTAAAACAGTAAAAAGCTTTTGTAATAGTTTTGCACAGAGGTCTAAATTAAAACGCATTTAAACATAAATATAAGAATCCAAATTTCAGAATTGACTTTGATTTTGTCCCTACCACAACTTTAGAATTTGGATTTTAAAATCCATTAATTTAGAGTGCAAACCCTCTCTTGAGTGATACATCACAAAAATTGCCGTCATAACATCACTTCCTATCCTTTAAGAGCCATTTCAAAATGAATAGGCCTTAAACGCATGCATGATACCCTCCCAATGCAGGCCTATACGACGAATTCGCATGATATTTTTATGAATCCGGATGACCAATGACGAAATCGGTTGGCCCTATACACGAAAATTGTATGACCCCGACTAATTTTGAATTACCAACGAGAACCTGTGCTAACCCTTGAGAGCGTTAGAGTGCACCAATGGTTTGAAGTTGTTTTTGACCAATACGAAATCGAGTTGAATGTACATTTTCCGATTTTTGGGACGAATTTGAACTAACCTTGTTGAATTCGGATGAACATTCTGCGAAACCGAACGGGAAAACTATATTAGGTTAAGTTCTTTCCACGGTGTTCCTTATAATCTACTATCTACGGCCGGCCCTAAGTTTTTAAAGATATCACCGCTGAAGGACTACAGGTAGAGCTGGTACAGTTCGTAGAGTGGTTATGCCGGGTACCCTGCTAAGTTCTTTTTCTTCTGCATGAAACTCAACCACAAAAATACATACAATAAATGGATTAGCAAGCTTGAATTGACAATCTTTACTACAAATGTTATGAGTCTCGTGTACGCCTAGGTCAAAGGTACCTTTCAAACACAAATAATGATCCTTGTGCAATTGATTCTGAATTTTTATATTATAACAATTTTAATGGTTTTTAATTGGTTCAAGAATTTGGTATGTCCAAACTCTTAATATATATAGAAAATTACAACACAATATGTTTAATACTTATTGGTCCTCAGAATGTCCAGTAATTCCACAAGAACGTTGCCATTCAACGATGATGATGTCCTCACACAGCGAAGATTCAATGACAGCGCACAAGTTCATACAACATTCTCAGGTATTATATTCCAAGGGACTCTTCTCAGTCCTGGAATGTAATCTTGTCAAGAGTTTCAAGACGACATGTAAATTAAGTCCCTCGACGATAATAATCCACAGTATATCAGTCCCAAGAAATCCCCAGCACCAACCCACGATTTCTATCTGACCCCAATTTGGAATCCTATTTTGATTCCAATCACTTTCGGCTTCACAGACGACGTAGATAATTACAGCACCTGCTCCCATGGCATTAAAAATATAATATCCTGGCACGTCCAGGTCTGCTCCGCAAGGCAGAGTAAAACTAGCTATCTTCTAGCTACTCTAATTGTTTAACTATGGATGCTTGCAGAGAGTCCTTCTAGTGATAGTATTTACTATCACAAATAGATTCCCCTTTCTAACAATAATCCTACTCATTCTTATTCATAAACTGAATATCAACCATCAAATCAATTTCACACCTCTAAATTCATCACTCATATATATAACTTTGTGGGGGAATTCCCAGATTTGCAAGTTTTGAATCTTTTAAAGCATAAAAAGCTGATTCAGTTACTAAGTTTAGGCATTCTGGGGACTCACCCACTTCCCCTATTGTGCATCTAAACAGGTGCCACTTAGCAAAAACAACTAGGGGTATTCCCCTTTCTCTCTCCTCTTAATAGTAACAAAATATTTTCCTGTGAGAAATCTTTTTCAATTTTATTGAAAAATCATATTTTTAAAAGTTTATCCAGAAATGGAGGTCCATATAACACAAAATTACAAGAAACAGGAAGCATTTTATATATTGAATGCTTCGGATTGCTTTTGCACACTATAACAAAAATAGTATCTGATCCAAAACAAAACACCAATATCATTCTCGATTCCAGTACCTCTTGTAGGCAGTTCGTACAAAATTCATTAAGAAACCTGAATCAAAACCATTGATTATTAAAAAACAAAATAGTAACTTATTCATCATAGGTAACATAAAATGGCTATATTTTGGAATTTAACACAATCAACGTTTTCTCCCTGTGCAAACCTTAAATTACGTATTGCACTGAACATTTGGTTTTGAACTACACGCAAATAATCATCATCTAAGAAACCGAAGTAAAATGGAGCCCAATTCACGGGAACCCACTCGTTTGTGCTACCAGAGGTTACATTATTATAACAATTACAGATAATGACTTGGCAATCAATGCGCATTCTGACTAGTTTTGGCAATTCCGACAATACATTCGAGGTTATTCTAATGATCGCGTCGGCATTTTAATTGAACCGCCTGACACGATTGAATTATTGAAAGTCATAAGCTTGCAGTAACAATGCCCAAACAGAGCCAAACGACACCGTGACAGGTTTCTGAGCAAACAACCAAACATAAAGCGCGATGGTTCCGTCACAATTTTAAAATTTTGTGACCATGAAGGAAAATATGAAGAAATATTTCCTTAACGCCTTAAACCACACAAGTCAGGCAAAGTACTCGAGTTCTGTAATAGAATAATTTTGGGATAACGCCCTACCTCCATACGGCAATTGACTTTTTGGAGCCATTCTGTATTTGAGAAAGGATATTATGCTAAAAAGGGCCGTGTTGATCGACGCATCAGTTTGAAGACAAAACTGATGAGGAACCCGTCAAATCTGGCGATACCGACAAAATCGGGGTTCAACAGCTTTGCTTGACAGTTTCGAAGGCTTGTTGGCATTCAGCTGTCCAAACAAAAGGAATACGTGTATTAGTTTAAAATGGTCAATGGATTTGTAATCTCACTCTTTCTATTCACAAACCGCCTATAATATCCAGTAAATCCTAGAAAACGATTTAGTTCACTGACTTTTAGGGAGGAATGGATTATTCTTGAACTATTAATTAATCTTTTCAGGATCTGTAGCTACACCATCTTTGGATTTTAAATGCCATAAATAACGAACTTTACTGTGACCAAAGGTGCACTTTTTAGGCTTGAGTTTTAAACCAGCACGACCAAAAAAAAAAAACGACCTAAGACTTGATTAAGATGAACAATATGATCGTCAATGGGACTTTTAGAAAATTGTGCATCATCAAGAAGATGACGAGCGATTATTCAAATAGGCCTCCTTTTTTTGTTTTTCTTTTTTTTTTTTTTTTAAAAAAAAACTTTTCTTTTTTTTTTTTTTTTTTTTTCTTCGTTTCTTTTTCTCAGAATTTCTTGCATGTCAGCTGCTGCAAAATTATAGGAGCATTATGGAAGGCTAATAAAGGGTAAAACATTAAATTAAAAAAGGCCTCCTTCCTGTGTAATAAATGCAGTTTTGCAAGGGCATGTTTCATCTAGGCATTATCTGGCCAATAGGCCCGATGCCATAATCTAAAGTTGAAAAATAGGCCGGACTTGCGCTCCTAAACTATCTAGCAAATCTAAGATATAGGTAGAGAAAATATCTCGCAAAGAAAGAGGTTCGGAGGGTCTTAAACTCTAAAACAAAATCTGAAGCCATTTGAACCTTTTCTTCCTAGTTAAACCGATGTGTTACTAGACCAAAAAAGTTAGAGGAGATTTATTTGATCTTTAAGACATTTGTTAAACCTGTCTCTGATTATTTTGTGCAAAGAGGAGGGTTGTCTGATACGGAAGAGCTCTGACAGGAGGGTGATACATGAAGTTTGAAAAAACATCTGTGTAACTTTCAAGTAATGATGGTAATTCTACTTTGCTCAGGAGACAAATTATCATTAGACATATCAACTTGGTCTAAAACTTCATGATTTGAACTCTTGTACTATAATCTATACTTTTTAAAACTCATTTTTTGTGCTCGTTTTATCTTTTGACCAGGTATAAAATCTTGCCCCATGGAATAATACAAGAAACACATTAACAAAAATAACACACCCATGCATTTTTTGGAATTCCATTACAATTTTGATTTTTAGAAAAAACACTTGGTGCAAGTTTATAGAAAGTTTAACAAAACAGGTTCCTATGTAGCAGAGGTGGTATTTCAATTCTAGATTGAATTCCTACTCAAAAATCTGGAATTAAGTCTAGAGACGTTTAACCACCTAAAATCCACATTTCCACTGTGAGATGTCAAAATGAGCACCCAAAATCAGAGCACGATCTAAGTCTACCGCAATATACATCGGTCACGTAAATTTAGTGCCAGATATTGTTAATTGGAATATGAGCAGGCCTAAACATCATCAAACTGAACCATTTGCAGTGGTAGCTTTATTAATACGTGGTTTTAAACTGGAAGTTGTTGACAAAACAGATGACTTGGGAAGCAGTTTACTTATCAAATTAATTGAGGCACCAGTGTCTATGAGACACGATATATGTTTTGAATCCAGAATTACATTAATGGCAACAACCGTTTTGCAAAGGAATGTCTCATTGAACTGAAATGCTTCCACCTACATTGTGAGATACTTGACATACTGGATGTTTATCTGTCGTTAAAACAGGACTTATTATTGCTAAGGTGGGGTCGCTAGTTAAAGGATGAACTGAAGGTGCCATTTTAATAACGTTCAAAACGTTTATGTCCAAGTTTACCACATCGGGAAACATACAGGCCTATTAGGACGAAAAATAGGTCTGCTTGGGTAAACTGGCTGAGGAACATTCGATGGAACGCACATTTGACACCACCAGTAGGCCTACAAAATGGTTGACTCTATTGATAAAAACTGGGAAGTGTCTGGATATCCTAGGCCTATGTGATGCGAATGAAAAGATTTAGGCGCAGTTATTAGTACGGATTTAGCAACTTCATCTGAACAATTTCTCAACTGCAGGAAAGTGAACGTGATTTGTGGGGCATCTGTGAAACTTAGAATGTATATCACAATACGAGCTAACCATCGGGGTCGGGTAGAAGGCAGTTCAGTAACGTTCTGTGTGAGGCGTGCAAAGTGTACGGCTCGCTTGTTTAAAGATCTGGTTCTTTGAAAATACCCAAAGAAACCGAAGCTGAGTTTCAAATCCGTATTAAAATGAGACAGCTTTTCTTGATCAGACTGTTAAGCTTTGTGAATGAGTGTGTAGATATATCTGAAAAGTAATCATCAGAGAATAGTTTTCCCTGAAACGACCCGACCAAATTTTGGATTCTTCAGCCATTGAGGTTATCATCTTGAAATTTGCAATCAAGGCTTCCTTTAAATGCATCGTACGTGTTTCTACTATCGTCAAGAGACGAGAGCCAAATATAGTTGCCATTACCACGTAGTCTGAGAGTAAGAGCTAAGTGTTTCTTGTCATTGGCAAAATCACTTAACTGCGCATTTAATTCAAAACGGTCAAGAAAAGATCTAAATTTTCATCAGGCGACCCAGAATATGTGTCGGAAAAATGACCTTCGTATTTGCTAGCCATGTTTACATTTGATTCAAGTGACTCATTCGATTCATTGAGCGACGCACCGTCCATTTGCAAGTTGGTGGGAGTTCAACGCAGACTGGCGAGTATTCGTAATGCAAGACAACGCCCATCCATTCCGGTATATATCCCTCCGCTAATAAGGATAACTAGTGTGGCATAAAGTAGCTCCATAACACTTTGCTTTCGGTGAGTAGGCTTTGGCACGTGTGACTATCTTCCATTTAACAGAGTAGTTAAATTTATTGTCCTTTAGGGGCCAGATATACGGGCTGAGTGAAGTAGGGTTATGTTGTTTTGCATTCATAGTGTGGCAGTAGTATATAGTTTTAAATGGTCCTTCCGTGAGCCCAATATATAATTCCCTGATCAGGCAATCTTCCCGAGTTACAGAAGCTTAGTAGATAACAGAAGATGTGAGACATTTGCCATCGAGGGGGCATGCATTTCTACAGTTACAAGTTTAGGCAGAATCCGTTGGAGATACATTATGATCGGGTTTTAAAATGGATTTATTATGTCCAGAAATGATTTGATCCATGTTAGGCATGCAACTGTAACGGATTTTAATAGTATTTCTATTCAAATATTTGTGAAGTTGGTGATCCGTGGGAAAACACTTGTCCAGCAGAGCGAGAAATTTTTTGCCGACGCGACATTAGTTTCAACTGTGTCACTGAGAGGCGGGTTGAACCAAGTAATGTTTCGCTTCCTTGCGTTTGCAAGATTGTGGTTTTTCAGGTTTGGGGTTGTACTTCAGTGTATAATTGTAATCACTTTTCTTAACCCTCGTCTTGGTGGTTACTATTGAACTTCGCTCCTGTGCAATAAAATACGAAATACTTTAGTAAAAAGCTTCTAGGTAATCGTTCTCTCATCCTTTGCGGTCATTTTAGTGAAAAAAATACGAAGGTATTCGGGGTTAGGGTATGCCGTCAAAGTCGAAGGGTAAGGGGGTGGTTTCCACCCAATGATATTTTATGGTGCATTTTTGAAAATTATTATGGCTCTAAAACTCTATGATTATGTAAAACTATCTAAATACCATCATTTAGAGCTGAAAACCGCATGAAAATCCGATATTCCTACGTTTTTTAGCGTGACGCCATACTAGGTATGTTGGTACTTATTTTGGTGTCAAAGAGGAGGACCATGGCTATCCACTGGTATTAAGAGTGTTTGTCAGAGAAAACCACCTGATGGCGGGAAGATGAAGGTTGGACAAATCCTTCCATATTTGTCATATGAATCTATATTGATGGTTTATTCTTCATGACAATAAAATTTCAGTCTACCATAAAGCAGTGTTTCTAGACAGAAAATACCATATTTTGCCCTATCTTAAAAAAAAAATCACCTATAGCCGAATACATGGCATATTGCTTTTTAAACTGTAACACTGATATTCTGTTATGTCTGACACTGATATTTATACATAGTTTCAATAACCTCATAGAGCATCTTCATCAATTAGTATTGGAGGAATGCTTACATAATGAACCCATTTTTTGCCAATTTTTGCGTTAAAATAGTATTAAAATTGGAGCCATCGTATTTTTCACAGGCAGTCACCCAGGAGAAAAAAATATATGTCATACATAACCTTTGGTATTACTTTGCAAATATAAAAAAATCACCATTGGGTTTTTGCCCCCTTATGTAAATACACAGTTTTAAAGTTATCCATGTATTTAATTTTAAACACCTTAAATGCACCCTTAAAACGTGCTCTTTTTAGCTCAGATTAGTGCTTATATTACCGGTCAGATACAAAATAATGATTATGCTGGCCATTCACTACACTTATTTTACACAATCACACATCACCACACACACATCGCCACACCCCTATCAACACCACACCCACAACACACACACACACATATCTCCATACGCACACTTGAAAGTAGATTTTCAGTAACAGTTCAAAGTTGCTCTACCCGATCACAACATAATTATCTGCGTAAGAGGCCACTGCCGACATACCTTAATTCCAAAATTACATTTGAATTTGACACACCCTTTTTAATGTAAAGGGTACAGTAACTAAGGGTTACTTTAGCATTTTGACTTAAAATTTTATTTTGTGTCGTCTGCAAGAGGGCACACATGGGTTGCTTTGGTAGTGTGGGTATTCCTCTGTCTGTGGTAAAAATCTGGTGGATTCAGAAGTACCCAACCCCCGGCACCACCCTCCTCCAACCTGGACAATCCCTCCACAGCACTGTGTCAACTCTTTATTAATATAGCAAAGAAAAAAAAAAACAAAAAGACATTTCCCACTGGCTTGCCGTCGCAGTTATTATCCCATCCTGAGATGAGAATGTGATACTCTTTACAATGACGTCATGAATTCTGAACCGGGGAAGAAGCTTCATCAAGGTTAGACCTGCAAAAAACTGCTTGACAGGAAACGCGTGAGCGCTGGGAGGAGTCGGTCCAGAGGATCGATTGGAAAGACTATAAACCGCGTCACCGGCAGAATTTCCAACCCATCGAATGTCCAGTGACTGCCAACTCAATTGCTGAGCACTCCTCGCCCCCCAAATGGTCGGGTCAAGAACATTGATAAGGATCACAATCGCTCTGTTAAAAAAAAGAGGGGGGGGGGGGGATCACCAAACTTCGTCGAACCCCCGGCCGTGGACGGGTCACTCTCAACAGATTTCACTAGATGAGCTTTAACTCTGCTATCAGCCAACTAAAAGAAGTGGAAAGGCACAGGCATGATAAAAATACCAGCAGAGTCCTGATGCAATGCGGACCACGATGTCTAGATTGGCTCCAGGAGTTCTACACTTGTTGCCTTACCAACCAGTCCTTACCCAAGATCCTACTATCATCGCACTCACAAACCAAACAAGCCTGTCGACAAACCCTAAGATCTACCGCCCAATATCACTAATTTGTGTTTCCTACAAACTCCTGAGAGGATTCCTTGCCCGGCTGGAGCCGGTCGTCGAACCCCTCTGCCTGACGAACAATCAGGCTTTCGCCGTGGCCGGAGCAACGTCCACTAGATTGAAAACTCATCAATGATATTGAGGAAAGCTGTGAAAAGCGCCGTAAGGCGGCGTCATCTTGGGGACCTGACTGCACATATGACACGCGGTGTGGCAAACCAGGGCCTGACACTCAGCTTCTCAGGACCATCGGATCGTCACCTTTTGTTTTTTTTGGTTTAAAACTCATATGTAACATGCTTGCAACCCGTGGCTTTTATTCTCAAGAACCATTTATGGGGCGAGAGTAAGTCCGTCGTGCGTCGTCTGAGGAAGTACCACAAGGATCTGTATATTGGCTCCTATGCTGTTCCACTTGCAATATCAGCGCTATACCTCAAACAACATCTAGACAAATGGTTTACGTTACGCCGCGATCTTGCCCTCCTCCATCGGACAGCAATTGACAGAAGAAGAAAGCACACTTACTACAGGCATGGCCCTACGTGCAGCATATCCCAAGACCCTGGAGACTGAAGCTGAGCGAAGCCAAGACCAACGCTACTGCCTTCCACCTCACACCAAAGAGGCTCATCGCCAGCTTCAATCAACCTCAATGGAGCGCCACTCTGCCATACAATCCTACAACACCACACCTACTTGGGAGTGAAGCTTGACCGGCACTTACTACTCGGCAGCCACCTCGGTCCGTATGCGCCAAGGTATATTTGAGGATTAACCTCCTGTGCAGACTTGCCGGATCTTCATGGGGTGCCCCCACGACCCTACGCACCACTGCCTTGGCTGCTCTGGTCTACAGCACTGCTGATATGCCGCCCCAGCAGTGCAAACAGCTCACAGACACAAAGAAGCTGGAACACGATACTCAACGAGACCTTGAAACCATAACTGGGCTGCCTCCGCCCCACTCCATCTGAGTTTCATGCAGTGCTTTCAGGCATTGCCTCTGCAGCCTCCAGAGGGAGCACCACTCGCACAACTAGTGAATAAGGCCCTGCTGGACAACAAGTCACCTGCTGCATAACAAGGTCAAAGAATCACACCAACTCGGTTAGACAGATTAGACAGAGACTGCGCTCTCGCCGACTTTCGGCCGACACGCCTCTAAACTCTCCAGGTCCCCATTCAACATCTAACAGACATGGAATACTGCCTTGGTAGATACTCCAAGACCCAGATCAACTATCTATTACACTAAGACAGAACTACCACCTGGCAGAAACCTCCCACGCAAGGAATGGGTCACCTTAAACCGGATTCGCACAGGAGTTGGTCGTCAACAGCAAATGCACCGATGGGGCTGGCGGCCATCGCCAGCCTGCAATGTGGTTCTCCATCATAGACTGCGAATCACATTCTCAATGAGTGCACTGCCTTTAGTCCGCCCGTGGATACAGATATCTCAAACAGTGAGTTGGATCCACCGTTTACAAACACATTTAGCTGCTGCCTCATAAGCGAGAAGAAGTGGTAAAAAATGTTAAGTCTAAACATAATTACTCACTGAGTTTCCACATGCACACATGTATTTTTCATGACCACGCTTGTATGGTCCGTGGGTAGTTCCCCACAAGTTACCCATCTCAAGAGTGGGGTCATGGTCATTCTAGAGGTTCATGCCCAAAGTGGTCAGAAATTATCAAATGCTTGGGTGTATTAGGTTCCAATTCAATTTTAATGACACTTGAATTCAACGATCCTGGGTAGTCTGTCCTAGTGTTGGGACCTTAGTGACTTTGACCTCGTGTGACCGTTGGGTCCCCATTCAAAAACCCGCGATGGGCAGAAGAAAGAAGCGTCGTTCCGTGAACGCTGTTCCTTTTTATTCATGATTTTAATTCTACTTACATGTAACCGTAGGACAAAATCGTTTGCAGTCATCAATATAAACTAAGGGACCACCTGCTCCCCGGTTCAAGGTTGAAACATTGAACTGCATTTGCTCTTTAAGACCGCCCAACATTGAATGGGGGTGGGGGTTAAGTATTAGGGTTGGCTTCAGCTTTATGTTATGGCCTACTTCAGTGACAATTCTCAATGATCCATACACCTTCAATCGCATGTAAAAGGTTATCACAGGGGGGAACTAAATTTGACAAGTGTAAAATTATATATAATCCTCCGGTAGCCATTTTAGTCCGGCTCCATAGATGACAACAGCTAAAGAGATCAACTGATCGATGCCCTATTTTTACCCATGTAGGGGAGTTATGAGGCTGACTCCCGTACATAAAAACTTCATACCGCGGATTGTAGTTGGACAGCATCTGACTTTTCTTCGCACAAATTTGTTCTACAACATAGTTCAAGTATTTTTTTTAACTTTAAGGAGAAACAAAGTTAACCTCATTTCGGTGTGTGGTAAATTGGACCATTACTTTAACACATTTACGCAAGTATCCCCAAAATAGGTGTTTCGTTGAACCATTAAAAGGTCGTTTAAAATAATTAAAACATGTACATTACATTACCATGCTACTACGATTAAAACATAATCCAAATGACAGGTTCTTGTGCAAGTCTGTAGAAACCAGAGTGAGGCAATTCCAACATTTTATTTGGCATAAAGAAAGTATCTTTTTTCGGTGTTTGGGACCATAGTCCCAAACACCTACTGGTTTTCGTTTTGGTAGGTGGTCCAAATTTATTTGAATGTTCTTTTTTTATTTTATTAATTGATGTATGTAAAATCGGTTAGGGGTTGATTCAATACTCAAATGGCGGGCGTTTCCGGTGCTGCCCGTGTCGAGCGGTTCAATAATTCATTGAGTTTTCTGAATTACTTAATCGGATATTAAATGGATTCAGAAGATGAGCGGATTAAATGAAACCGCCTGGAACCGAGCAGAACTTGAAAAACGCCCGCCGTCACTGAGTATTGATTTGGTCCTTTAGGAAACTATTTTCTTTTAGTGTGAGAATGACATGTATGTTACTTGGTATACTTGGATATTGAAGCCGGTTTATCAGCACAAGAAAAACACTAAATTGATAGAATGCTCTAAAATCAACTATGCTTACAAAAAGGGTACAAACATCCCGCCAAAAAATAATGTGACGTGTGGCCCCCCATTCACAGTCAAATAGAGTTGGCAATGTTTGGGCCTTCCCATATGACGATTATTTGAGCAATTTCTGGTGAAAATCCTTTTAAAAAAATAAAAAACAATAAAAACACATTCGCATTTAGTTTACGAATCTATATACTGGGAAACATTTGGTGTTTTTTGCCTCATCCCGTCCTGACCCATTTCCTCCCAGGGTCTGGATGAACCAGGGCGAACCGGGGGCGGGGGGGGTGGCAGCTTCCCCTTGTGGGGAATGTTGCCCCCTCTTTCCCCCTGTGGAATTAGTAATTTTGTGCCACATTGTGCCAATTACAGTGAAAACAACATAGGACTATAATGTACTAACAAAATTTAATATATGTTTTGCACTGAAAAGAGATGACACCCCCTTCTGTAGAGGATTATTGGGTTACCCAGATGTTGTCTGAATAATCAGATCAACTCAAACAAAAAAAACTTATCGATAAACCTGCAATCAGGCAATCGCCATTGGTCCTGTCATTAATACGGTAAATTTTCAGCTAATTATTACAGCTCACATACAAAGAGCCCCCCACCTGTCAAAATTGGTGTTTGCATTATCGTATGTGTAGGTACGTTAACTAAATGTTAAACGTAATACATCTGTCATGAATACTCCACTGACCTTTTTTTATAACGTAAAATGATTATTTAAATTCGCAAAATCTGGATTCCTTATGGTGTAAAATCTGATTTTTGGGCCATTGTATACACTGTGTATATCTATTGCAGATTTTTCATCTACACCGATTTGTGACGTAATAGGTATGTTGGTACTCATTTTGGTATCAAGGTAAGGAGGAAGGCAAGAGCTATCCATTGGTACCAAAAAACCTAAGTACATGTGCTTTAATTACAGGGAATCCGGATTGGTGGTAGCCACCCCTTGATGAAGGGGTTTCAAGAGGATGGGTAAGATGAGGGATAAAATTAAATGGAATTTTCCTAAACTAAAGTGCCAAAAAACCAGGGCTGAAAATTTATATTTCTGGACAGTCCTTAGACTTGTACTCTGACCAGTTTTACAAGAGAGACCATTACTGCCCGAAAGAAAACGTACAATTTAGAAAAGACATGTTTATTTACCATGTTTAAACTAATAGAAACACTGAAGACATGCATAAACACCATTTTTTAAATATGCATTTACAAATAATTAACAATATAACATATTCCTGCAATATGAGGTTGATCGTGCAAAAAATAAAAAAAAAAGATAATTGAAAACGAAATAAAAGAGGATTTTTAAAATCCTTCAAAAATGCCGAAATTGCCAAAGCCAGGAATCTGATCGAGAAACACTGATATGTAAGAGGGAAATTAGTCCACCAAGTGAAAGTTTGATCACATTACACACCATAGAAAAAAAATATCAAGAGATTCAAGAAACCTTCATCTTCCCGACTTGGAAATTTAAGGTGGTTTATCAGAAACGCACTCTTAATCATAAAGCATCGCGTTGCTTTATAACGAATTCTCGAGGGGATGGTAACCCCCCCCCCTTGGTAAACCGTGTTCCAAAAAAATAGGCTTAGTAAGACGAGGGTTAAGGTGCCATTGTTAAAATATCACTCGTTAGAAGAAATTGGATTCTAGAATTTTTATGCTTTCCGAGATGTTCTTAAGAAATGGATCTAGGCGGGTGGTTGCTTTCCTGTGCCACGTACTGAAGTGTATGTTCGGATTGGTGTAGGGTTTATAAAAGCCGACTCTCAGGATAAGAGTGAGCAGAAGTTCACTGATGTGATAGTGATTTTGAGTCGTTGTTAAATACATGTCAACATTTATATAGCGCTTTTCACAATGTATCAAAAGGCTTTACATTATTCGACCCCCATTAGAATATTGTCAGTGCCGTACAAATGCCCAAGGCATACTCATACTTTGGGCGGCGCTCATGGACAATCCCATGGGGCACTTGCATACATTCCCATGTAGTCATCCTCAAGGCAGGGACCTTTCAGATATGACCCTAACGCGGATATCTTCCTTCAATCAGACTACCCTTATCACGGATAACCCAAAAAAGCCTACCCTTAAAGCGGCACTGGAACATTTTCATATGAATATTTCATTCATTTGCTCGCAAATGATAGTAGGCCATTGGAAGAATAGAGATGTTTCGTTTAATAGCACCCAAATAAGTCCGGAGTATTTTCAAAAAAAAATATTTTAAAAAAATATAAACTAGAATTGATAACATTTCTTTAAATTATAATGTCATTTCATTTTTATTTCCGGTTATAGCAGGAAAAGAAAACAGGCGGTTCGTCAGATACGAAGCGGGTCCTCTTCGCGGTGAAGTTTGAATCATTTCTTGTACGGAGAAAAGACCATAGTGCAAGTTGTGATCTCTGGGATGTATCTGTTGTTTTTGTTATTAACACAGTTTTACTATAATAACAACCCCGTTTTTAATTCATTGAAGTTGGCGCACGTGACGTCCGATTCATGCCTATAAAGGTAGAAAAATAGTAGTTCAGGTAATCACAAGGAGGCGTCATTCCTCAAAGATAGGCCCGCAGCCCTGCAGTCCTCTCTGATTCCTTTAAACGCGCGTAGTTGTGAAAAATTGCAAATATCATAGACATTACAGGGATGATTTAGGAACTTAAAGCAATTTGGTTGGCAATTGGAATAAAAAGTATACATGATAGACCGTGTTTTTTTCAAAAACCTATACCAAAATTGCTTTATTCAAAATATGAATTTTTATTTTATTTTTTTGTGTTAAAACATTTATTTTGTTAGTGTCATGACAATAAAAACAATAAACTACCGATCACAGGAATGCAGTTTTTTAGATCATACATATGGCTGGTATACATAATTGTTAGGCTTATTGCATAACAAAATCATCTTTGTTGCAGTGATGCCATTTTTTATTCGTTGACTTGATCGTACATTTTTAATTGATTATTCTGGTGTTTCAATGTATGTGACCAACAAGATGTGAAGGCATAAGCATGTGGGGTCATGGTTGATAATACATATCTCATACAAACAGATGTAAATCATGGTTATTTAATGTATAAATATTTTGCTTGATGTACAGGATTTAATTAGTAGTATGTTGGACCACAAGCTTTTGTTCACTTTATATGTATCTGGAGTTTGTGGTTTTTCATGTTCTCATGATAAGTAACAGGCTGTGGAATTTACCAATGAATGCACGGGGGTTAGGAGAACAACATAAAAGTATGAAGTGTTTTCTTGGATTCGAAATAGAAAGGCTGAGATTTTCTTACTTCAAGAAACACAATCGGTACCCGAGGTTGAACAAGATTGGAAAGATGAATGGGGTCATAGCAATATTATTTTTTCCATGGTACATCAAAATAGTAGGGGTGTAGTATTCTGTTAAGTCTAATGTAATTTTGAAATCACCAAAAGTTTTTACAGAAACGACGCAGCCTTATAATTTTGATCTTCTCTGAATAGTCAAAAAATTACCCTTATTAATGTCTACGGGCCAAATAAAAGAGATCCAGTTTTTTTGAAAATATCCACCGTAAGTTAAATGATTTTGATTGTGAATCAATTATCTGGGGAGGGGATTTTAACTGTGTCTGGACGTTTCAATTGACAAAAAAAGGGTGGGCGTGTTCAATCTCACCAAAATTCCCGGAAGTGTATTAATGATGCTAGTGGTGACTATGACTTAATGATATTTGCGTAAGAACAATACACGTTCGTAAATATACATGGCACTCAAATGGCACCTCCACCAGTTTTTTGCCGTTGGACTCTTTTAGTTTCTTCAAACCTGTACTCCCAAACTTGATGATTGTAATATGTCTCCAGGTTTTAGAAACAGATCATTCTTCCGTTATGTAAATGTTACAACTACAAATGAGGCCAGGGCACGCGGCTTCTGGAAATTTAACACATCGCTTTTGCAGGTGAGGAATGGGATGTGTGATTTGGTAAGCATGGAACACTGAGATAGATATAGGGTTGATTATAAAGACTTAACCCAAATATGCTTGGGATTTTTTGAAATGCCACATCAGGTCCAAGACTATAGAATATTCTGCAAAAATTTCAGGACCGCAAATTCCAAGAGGTGAAATTAATGAACAATAAATGACCTGGAAGAAAAAATATAGGTTCAGGCCTTCTGATAATGCTTGTGAGCAACATGATAATTGTGGACGAGCCTTGAGAAATTGTTAAAATAAAAACAGAGGGTTGTATTATTCGTTCTAGAGCTAATTGGGTTGAACATGGTGAACGAAACTCAAAATATTTTATAAAATCTTGAAAAAAGAAATCAAAGGCAAAAGGTTATAACACAAACTTCATCTGATTCAATGCAGGTATTGATGCAAAAGATAGTTTGCATGAAGAGAGACAATTTTATCAATCTTATAAATCTAGCAACCCCCCTGAATGTCCAATTCGTAATCGGTTGATTAATTATGATGGAATCCCATACTAGGACGAGTTACAACAGCATTGTGAAGGTGATTGACATTAACTGAATGTAAAGACGCCTTTAAATACAATGCCATGCAATAAAACTCCAGGTACAGATGGCTTTCCCCCTGATTTTTATAAGTTTTTTTTTCAATGATCTCGGGCATCTATTGGTGATAGGTTTAATTACTCGTTTAGGCATGGAAGTCTTTCCATTGTCAGCGTAGAGTATCATAAATCTTATCCCGAAAAAAGACAAGGACCAACTTTGTAATAAAAGTTGGATTGATTCAGCCAAATTTATTGGTCGAGCTATGAGTTGCAACAATATTTTAAAACTATAGCGAGACCATTTAATATGGGCGCCAAATCATCCCATTTTATCATGATCATGCGTAGGATCCGACATTATCGCGTATCGCACACCTCAAAGCATGATAATGTTGAAAATGGCGTCCTACTTACATATGAATACAGATTATAAAATTATTACAAAAATGGCAGTGCACTCAGTTAACAAAGCGTACTTCCCACTTATTATAAATTAATGATCAGACAGGTTTTTTTGAAAGGGCGGTATATTGGGGAGAATATCCGCGTTTCCTTGATTATATTGATTATTTAAATGAAAACACCTCCTGGTTTAATGTTTTTTTGATTTTGAAAAAGCTTTCGACAAGCATAGAATGGTCTTTGTTTATAAAGCTCTTGGAATTTTTTAATTTTGGTGAAGATTTAATAAAAGGGTGACGGTTTTTTACAATAACATTTCTTCTTGTGTAATGAACAATGGGCATGCATCTATATTTTCCAAATGTTTGTGTTTGCAGGCAAGGATGTCCACTAAGTCCTCTTTTATATATTAGTAGCAGTGAAATACTAAACGTGCTAGTAGAAATCATCCAAATATTAATGGTCTTCATATGTGGACAAGATATTTTGATTAGTGCCTATGCCGATGATACAACAATTTTTCTTAATGACGTTGGATCGCTTCATGCTGTCATAGATATCCTTAAAACTTTTCATACGGATTCAGGCCTCAAATAATATTGATAAGTCTGAACTTCTTGCTCTTGGCTCTTTTCGTGATCAGCCACCTGGTATTGAGGAAACGGCCTAAAATATACATCTAATGTGGTCAGACTATTGGGTGTTATTTTAACAGTAATTGGATAATCTATTGTGATCTTAATTTTACACCCAAATTGAAAAAGCCTCAAGGAAATTTTAAGAATATGGTCAATGAGAGATCTTACTCCCATTGGCCAAAAAATTACTATTGTTAAATCTCTAGCCCTTTCCCAATTAATATTTTATTTTCTGTTTTCCAAAACCACCAGATGTTTTTATTAAGGAATTGACTTCAATTAATTTTAATTTATATGGTCAGGTAACCCTGACAAAATCAGCAGGATACCATTATCGGGATTAGAACAAGGGCCTAAAAATGATTTTGTACCGTCAATTAAATGGTCTCAAATTGCTTGGTGTAAACGTGTTCTGGTGGAAATGACAGTAATTGGAAATGTTTTTTACAACAGCTTCAATCTGTTGGCGAAAACTTTGGGGAGTTAATGTTAAACCATCAGAGAAATTCATTAGTCATGTTAAAATAAAACTTCATACGTGAAATTATATTGTTGTGTATATAAACGTACGAGGGCTCGTATGCATTTAGAAGTACTATAGACACAGATTTCTCTGGAACAAATCCTCAATCATCATAATAAAAATATTATTTTAGGAAAGTATTGTCAAAAAAAGGTATTAATATTTAGATGATATTCTTGACGACAATGGAAAATTTTGTCACTGATGTGTTCAAGAACAAATACAATGTCCGTGTAATTTTTTGGATTACTATCTTTAGTATATGCTGTCCCCAATAATTGGGTCAGAAGTGTCGGGAGGGAGGAGGATAGTGAATCCCTTCCTCTGTCGCAGAAGAGCTGCTCAACAAAATTAGAATTGCAAACAAAAGTTGTAAAGTGGGGTATAATATATGTGTGCAGAGAAAATAGCCACCTGGGTTTTCTCAGAAGAGGAATGGTGTGCTCTGTTTTAATAATTTAGATTTGAATTTCAGGGAATTTTATAAAATCCCACTGTTCTCCTCCCGATCTACTAAAAATAAGATATTTCAATTAAAAAGTAGCCACCGGTTATGGCATAAACAAAAATCTATTGATTTGTTATGTTGATTCTAATCTATGACATTTTGCTAATAAAGAGTTGAAATTCAAGTGTCCATTTGTTTGGGAATGTAATATTACAAAACGTTTCGGGAAGATTATTCGGTCCATATCTTAAATAACCAATTTAGTCTCACAAGTGGAAAATGTCTGCTTGGCATTGTGGATTCAGTTGGATAATTTTAACTTGTAGTTTACATGCCAAAATGTAATATCTACGAGGCGAGATGTAATAAATGTAATTCCAAATTGTTACGTTTTAAAAAAAAAAACTGAGAAATATTTCAGTCTAGAGAGATGCATTGTGCTATTACTCAAAGCAGAATTGATGGTTGGAATAAACGATAGAATAGCATAAATTTAATTTACTCTTTTGGATTGCATCGTGAGTGGAAAGTGGTGTCTTTATTATGCTTTATTATCACTGTCAACCATTTCTCTACATAGCTATTACACCGCTTCCATTTTGTGTCACCTGCCTTAAGGCAGGAAGAACATGTAGTGATACTTTGTTCATTGCTGTTGTTGATTGGTGTTATGATGTTGTTGTACGGGAGGAGGGTAAAGAATTGCCTGTGATGTCTGCATACTGAGGTTTTTGACCAAACTTGAGCCCATTGATGCAGCGTGTGATCCTCGTTGATGAGGCTGGGGGGTCCATCCAGGGCTAAAGGTCAAGTGTGGTTGGGTTGTCAGAATGTCGGCTGAAAATGATTTGTTTCTTAACTAAATGTTAAAGGTCAGATGGTAAGTTTCGAGGGTCAAGTTGTAAGATGATTGAGAATGTAAAATTGACCCTTTAAAGTGAAAGTTTAATTGGAACCACACTTGGTTTTTGTGGAGGCCACAATGCAAATTTTCATTTGTTTGTGAGAGTTAAGGTCAAAAGTCAAGGTCTTTGGTCATACGAGGCTCTCATGTGCAACCGACAATAGAAGGCGATGTAGCGGTCCGTGGACGGTGTATTTTTTTGTACTTTTTATTGGCCGTGGTAGCTGCTATAGTAAATGTCCCCCAATTGGTGGATGGGCATGACAACAATAGCTGACTAGTAATTCATAATTTTATACATTGTTTCTAATGAAAGCGGTGAGCCGATTTCTTAAAGACCACTATCGGTAATTCTTCAATATGTGTACAAATTACCGCCACTTTGGATGGCCGTCTGAGCCTTTTTTAAATCGCTCTAGGCAGTGTGTTTCACCTTGAATAGTGACGTGGGGTGTTGATGCGACCAAGCACTAGCTTTTTGAAGGAGTTGGCCATTTTAATTTGAAAAATTATTGTGTGGCGACTTAAGATCAGTTATCAGGTTTGTAATTATTGATAAGTGTGGTGGGGTGTTATGTGACTGGAAATATATATATATATAATATATATATAATATATATATATATATCGATATATATATCTATATATATATTATATATATATATTATATAGATATAAATTATTGTGCCACCTTCCAATGAAGTCGGCAGCTCCGTAGGATCAAGAGCATTTCGAAGTATGCTATGTGGCAGAATATTAAATCCACCCCATGAAGTTAGTTTCTTGATATTTGGGAAAGAAGACTGTTAGGGTTTTCTGTGGGCTTATGTGAGGTATAATGAATTCACAAGAGTATTTGATAACCATTGTATTCTCATTTATTGAACAAAAACAGTAGGGTATTCAGTCAATACTTGTTATGGTCACAAAAAGAAATTGAGTTGATATGGGTATACATGTATACAGACTTTGTATGTGCAGGTAGATTTGCAAGTATGAAAGTGTATATGTATGTAGATGTTGCCCATATAATTGTTTATATACTTTATTATATAGTGTAACATATTTGTATTTGTAAAGGAGAATATTGCTGCCAACAAAATAAAAAAGTATAAAAAAAAAATGAATTACAGAGGATTTTCAACCGTAAACTAGTTTCTTTGTCGCATTGTATTTGTTTCGGGAAGGTGGGAGGCAGGATCTGCATGGCTATCCCTAAACAGCGGACGGCGGAGTGCGAAATGATACCCTTTTTGTCAAGTGCTTGGTTTTATGACCCTTTTTCGCCGAGTCCGTGCGGTCCGCGCCGCGGGTGAGTAAAACCTACCCTTTCCCGCGTTTTTCTGCTCGCGGATGACACCAGGTTTAGGAGAGGCCCCCCCCCCCGGTGGACAATTATTCCTAACCCCATTAGCACCAGGGTGGAGAAACGAAAAAAGGCAAGGAGGTAAAGTGCCTTGCCCAAGTGGCACAACCCACATTGGCCTCACGGGACTCGAACCCAGACCCTTTGGGTCATGAGACGGTCTTGTATCCACTCTACCACATGTGCTCTGAAGTATAATATAGTGCATATATCTTTCTTAATTGTTCAAATTGCTGGAGTTTTGGAGCATACAGTCCCACGTTGATATCAATGTGCTGAAGTTGTGAAAGTAAGAATAGTCCGACTAATTCACATGTCGAAGTAAGTACTACTACGTTTACACCAAGGAGTGTCATTATCGTAGAGACGCGATGGTTTCGCGTGGGTATGAGTCGTGTCTTGTTGTGAAATATCAGGAAAAGATGATGCAAACTGATGGCGTGAGAAGTAATTCCTTTGAGATAGAAGGGTAAAAGTCACCACATGCCAAACACAATGAAATGATTAAGAAGGTTGTGTGGACGCGTTGAAACACTAGTAACAGCATCTGTGTTTTCCATTCGTTCAAAGGGCATTTTGTGAGGATCTCACGGTTAATATTATCAAGAATTTCTTGATGGATTTTTTTTCTATTCAGATTTGGTGGGATTGATGAGTCGGCAACGTAGGTTTGTTTGAGAAGTTTGGCTTGTGATCCTTAAAGTAGTTACAAAGGCTTGGTGTTGGGCGTCGCGTAGTTCGATTGCGATATCTATTCTCTAAGCAGTAGCGATCTTTTGTCAGTAGAGGTGATTACGGCGGTCCGGAAGTATTCCAACGGTGTAGTCTATGTCACAGACAGACTAAATTGGTACTGAGCGATGGATTAACGTTATCAGTGGCTCATAGAGAAGTGTGTTATGAAACTAAATCCAAATATCTCCGAAAACAAAGGGATTCTAGGAATGTTTTGTTTTGCTATGTATCGTAGTTGGGTCTGAAACTATGAACTTAGCGAGAAGAAAATTGAACATTTTTATCGGGTTACTTCGATGCTACGGTCGTATTTTGTTTTCATCCATTTTTCACCACAATGCCTTTCGATATTTTTCAGATTGTGAATTTCACTGGTTTAATTGACGCCAACTTTTTTTCAAATTTAGAAAACAGGATTACGTACTTGCGGCACGCCGTAAGAGGTGACGTTCCTTTCAGTAAAATTGGGGCTTTCTGGGATGTTTTGGTGATTGATGTCTTCCAACAATTTATTATACTGTTCGGGATGGACACAAATACATTGAAACCCGACACAAGTATCGGATTCTACCAAAACGGTAAATGCAAAGAAAGTGAAGAAATGATGACCCCCCTCAATGGCAAATGTCTCACATCTTCTATCTCCCAAGCTCTGTAACGCGGGAAGAGTACCGATCAGGAATCTTATATTGGGCTCACGGAGGAGGAGAGGAAGCATTTGTATAAAAACTACAATCTTGGACAAAAATGTTGGAACACTTTGAACGTTTCGGAAACTTTCCCATCTCCCACAACCATTGTGAATGGTTTTGGGTATCATCATCAGCAGTCTTGCAAAATTCCCCAACATTGATTGATGAGTGGTCGGGGTAAGGGTAGTGAAGTGGAAGCGTGGGGGCTTTCAATGAGTGATAACAGAAGCTTTGGTGTTAACTATGTCCTGGGTGAGCAATGTAACAAATTGTGGGGGTGTTCCAACTAATTTTTCAAGATGTAGATACTTTGCCAGACCATACAACTCATGTAACCCTCGTCTACCTGAGCCATTTTTGTAACAAAATATGTTAAATCCGCTAACTCACATCATGTACCAAATAATGGACTTTTGTTCAATTGTGACACTATATTTCTATACTTGGTGCTCCTATCTCCAAGGAGCGGAATTAAGTTCAACCAAACAACCAATGGCTCCCACAAACAAAGAACCAGTAAAGTTAACTTGATCTTTTTGGATTCCTGACCCTGTGTAAACAGGGGTATAGACACCAGAATCGGATTCTAACTCTCTCAACGGAGAATGATGTAATATATCCCCTTTTTCTTGGCGGGTCATTTGAAATTCAAGATTTGCTGCAGCAAATGAATGGTCCAAGGCATTGTTATCAATGTTGTCATTGAATTCCTTGGACCCTAAACACAGGGGTTAGACCCAGAATTTGGGCCCAAGAATCTCAGGGGACCAAGATATAGGCAAAAGTATTAATGGTGCGGCCATTGAAAATTCAAGATGGCTGCAACAACTAAATGGCTAGCATTGTTATCAATGGTCTCATCGAATTCCTTTTTGACCAAACTTTGGTTCTCTTCTCATAAAAAAGGTGTCAAATATGGATGTCCTGCACCCACGACCATCTACAACAAGGTAATACACATAATTCTAGGATGAGTCTCTTCAAAATGTGTACTTACATATGATAGCGGCGGCCCATCTTGGAATTCCAAATCCATCCCATGTAACATGGACTTCTAATAATAAAAACGACTTGTTCGCAAATGAAATCCCACCCCTAAAAATCCCACAATACATGTATTAAACATAGTATAGTGACTGGTTTACTTTTCAGACGACTGCCAGCGGTTAATCTTGGAATTCCAAAAATCCATACCAGTAACATGGACTTCTAATATGTCAGAAATGAATTCCCAGCACCCCAAAACCCGTAAAACGGATGTATTAGAATACTTTAGTATCAAAATTAAAAAAATTTATATTTTAAAATGGCTCCGGCGGCCCATCTTGGATTTCGGAATCGCAAGTGTTTCGAAAAAGCACATGGTGATTATTAAGGTAAATGGTCAACAACTCAAATCAAGTCTCAAAATCTCTGGCGGGATGAATGGTATAAAGCGGGGTTCTAAGCAGGTTCTGGACTACTAGTAGAACGAAACTAGGAGAACAATTACTGTCTGGATAGTTTGGTTCTCTAGCTCATCCAGAAAAAGGATATGCCCAAATGTCCATGGTTAACATTTTTGTCACACGGAACATACGGACCGAGCCCCTTCCGAATTCATTCGGCGGGGGGGGACAATAATAATTATTACAACTGGGGTAAATTTATACTGGCAGTGATGCAGAGGGGTAAAAATTTACATTGTAATTTTTTACAACGGCCGTCAAATGTGTTACGCCTTTGACGATAGCGATAGAGCTTCTTGATAATTTTTTAGGATTCTGGTGCTTGCGACGACAGAAAGCTACCCTGAGGCTACATTATGTAGTGCATTTGAACGTCATAAATTGGAATGCTGAGCTCTTAATAGCACTTTAGAGCGCTAATCAATAACCCTCTTCCACAAGTCACTAAATTCAAATTATCAATGTATGAATTATAATATTTATTTCTTTATTTAACGACATATCGCTTCTTTAATTGATTTGAATGATATGAATAAAATGATATGAATAAAACAACAATCTGAATTGGTTTTGACATGTTGTCTATCTATCGCGCGCGCTGCTAGCTCATGAGCTGCTTTGCAGTGTTCATAAACAAACCAATTTCCTATGGTAGGAAAGTCCGGTTTTTCAGGGAGATATAAGTGTCAAGTTTTGATAAACCTGATTTTTCAATCGAAAAACCAGGTTTTCGAATACGATTGTCATAGTTTTCGAAAAACCAGGTTTATCGATCGAGAATGAAGAAGGAGAAACTTTTTTCTCATCAGATAAAACTTGTTTTTCAAATCGATTGTCGTAGTTTTTTTTTGATAGCCTGGTTTTTTTCAATTGAAAAACCAGGTTTTCGAATACGATTGTCATAGTTTTCGAAAAAAAACAGGTTATTGACGAGAAAGTGGTTTTCAACGATAAACTTGGTTTTTCAAATCGATTGTCGTAGTTTTTTTTTTTTTGATAGCCTGGTTTTTTTCAATTGAAAAACCAGGTTTTCGAATACGATTGTCATAGTTTTCGAAAAAACGGTTATTGCCGAGAAAGAGCTGGTTTTTTTTCAACATAACTTTGTTTTGTTTTTTTCAATCGATTGTCATAGTTTTTTTGATAACCAGGTTATTCGGTCGAAAAACCTGTTTTTTTTTTTTTAAAACTATGACAATCGAATTCGAAAAACCTGGTTTTTCGTTTGAAAAAACATGTTTAATTCAGTGAAAAGCAAGTTAATCGGCGAAAAACCAGATTTCTCGATCGATAACCTGGGTTTTCGTCAATAAACCTAGTTTTTTTTTTTTTCGATTGAAAAACCATGGTTTTTATCGACGAAAACCATGTTTATATCATGATATTCTGTGTCTATTTGTGCAATATCTTGCCATACACCAAGCACAATTTCAGTCGAAACAACCAGATAACACATTGAGACTGGAGAAGTTAAGGAGCGCCCGAGAACTGGTCGACCCAAAGTTACAACCTTAGCAGAAGACCAACGTATCAGAACTCTATAGCCCTAAGGAGATAAACTGTGACCGCACCAGTTGTTTAGTCCTAGATCCATGCCGCTCGAGGTAAAGGTGCCGTCGTTTCTCCTGCTCAAACTGTAAGGATCGACCCTGACGGCAGACATATGTCCAGAACGCCTTGCAAAGAAAACCCGACTTCACCTCAACATCGGCAAGCAAGGTTACGGTGGGCAGAGACCATGAAAGATGGACACGGGAACAATGGTTGTCAAGTCGTCTTCACTGACGAATACAGATTTTGTCTCTACCATAATGATGGAAGGGTGCGAGTGTTGTAAAGACGAGGGGAGAACGGTACAAAGACTGTTGTGTACGAGAAGTCCACCAAGGAAGAGGAGGCAGGTTCTGTTTGGGGAAAGCATTCAGAGCAAAAGACGCACACAACTTGTGGTGTCTGACGAACCTGATTGGCCACCCGGTAAATCGAAGTACATGGAGCCAGGTAGGTTATAATATCCACAGGGCGATTCCTTCGAAATGTCAGGCAATAGCAACCTGTTCGAAGAATGGAACAAATTCCTCAAGAGAGCATTCGTCGACTTGTTATAACAAGTATGAGGACGCAATAATGTGAGGCACTGATTCAAGCCGGGGAGGACCAACAAAGTACTGAATTTGAACACACTGCAATTTGATTGATAAGTTAGCCTTTGCATTAATTTGTGTTTAAATACCAGATGACATCCAAGAAGATGGATACCTTCTGACATTACCATGCTTTTGAAGCGAGCATGTTTACTTTGTTACATCAAATTTTATGCATTAATTGCAAGTTCTTTGAAGAACCATGCCATTGTTAAGTAGATGTAATCAGTCATGCATGAATGCTAGCATTGCAATTCCATCCAAAGCTGAAGGAGAAGAATGTCCCTTTATTTTGTTACGCAATTTGCCTTCTATGAAAAATACAGTTGAAATGTTTCATGTTTTTTAAGTGGCCAGGAACTTTTTTTGCCGAGTTAAATGCAAATTGGTTGGCAAACAAGCGCACAGCTCTAGCAGAAAACAAAACACTAACGACATGCTCAGTGAACGTATTGCACAAGAGTGAAAAGTGGGTGAAAACAATCCATATTGTGTGCCAATTGATCACTCCTTGTTTATCTTCTGAAGGTCATTTGCATCTGAGAAGTGGAAAACGCACACAAAGCATCCTTACCCCTGCAGTTCAAACACTATAATGAGAAAAAAAAACTTCACATGAATGAGTTTTATAATTTTATTAAGATACAGTTGAAACAACTTCCTTTAAATCAGAGTTAGTGATCATCATAATCTTCATAACAATCTCGATTAAGATTTAAGGTGCGTGTTACGTCGTCTTTGGGACCCCTGATTTACCGGGATGTAGTATCGGTTTTTTGATATATCAGATGAAAAGGCCCGTATGGTTTCTCATTGTCGTCCGAAAAATGTGAGCCATCAATCAATATTAGCACATGGTTTGAATAGTGCTTTGCATGATGCAGTATTATTGCTTCACACATCAAAACAGTAAGTTTGATTACCACGGTACTTGACGGGGCCGATGTGCAAGTGCCCGGCTCTCATAGCAAGTAGAAAACACAATAATAGACATATCGGAACAAGCAACACCTTTAATGGAAGAAGAAGAAGAAACTCTGATGTTCTTACAGATCAAGTTTGAAACTCGATCATACTAGAGCTTTTCACTATGCTACAGCATCAATGTGACACAAAATGTTAAAGTTGTAACGCTTAACCTATGTATAGCCCATGTAAGACTCCAGGTACAACTTAATATTGACCTTTTTAAATTATTGCTTTTTTTGTTAAATCCCATACCTCAAAACCTTCAGGTTGCAGATAGTACAAACTATACCTTTTTGGAATCCTTATGGTTAGCAAAATAACATGGTACAGTTTTTCAATATGATGGTCACTTTAAAAAATTTGATTCCCTTGTATAATCTTGTCTCGGGGCCTCCTCCTAAAGGCCGACTACAGAGATTCCTGAGGAGGGCGCCTCAATTTCCCAAAAAATCGTTGTTTTTTGCAGGTTTACATAATGCTTGTCATTTCTAATCACTGGTGAAATTGCTATGTAAGCTTAAATCGAATTCCTTCATATAGAAAATCAACAACTTTGTTATAAATTCGGATCCGGAATTTTTTGTTATACATAGTATCCTTATGGGACGTAATACTAAATACATGTTTACTTCGTCAAAACGAAAAATCCGATCACATCTAAAATTTTCGGGATTGTTGCATTTATTTAAGGTTACTATCTTGTAGTTCTAGTGACTATTTATATTACACAAAAAATTATAGTTCGAAATCTCTGAGTCAGACTTTTAAGTTACACTTGTGACACTTTTCAGGGGTCGTTGTCAGGCTTTCTACATATTTGTCACTCGAACTTTTATACTCGAGATGTTACCAATGTCTGCTAGCTCAACACGCTACGGTCTAACTAGTTCGAATTTGCATCCAAGCAGTTTGGTTTTAATTTATTGTGTTTATCAAGTTCGTGGTCGTCCTATTCCCAAACCAGTGTGATTCAGATGATCAGGTGTATGATCCCAGCGGAGGGGGTCTCACATTGAGCGGTAGTATCGCTATGTGCCGCCTATACGAACCACACTCTCAGGCTCTTTTCCAGTGAGTCCCATTTAGGACTGTGTCAGTTCCCAGAGACCCTACTTTTCAATGTTCAAGCCATTCATACTCAAAATTTCTTCGAAACCCCTCAAAAGTAGCTGCAAATGAAGGTAAATCACATCTTATTTTCTAAAAAATTTGGAAAACTTGTTTCGGACCTCATTTTGGGGGCCTACAATCCCTCAGACCCTCATATTTGAAATCCGGGTAGCACATACCACAAAATAAAGGTCGAGACCCCCCCACCCGACGTATGACTGCCTTTTCAGGTAATCGTCCTATACATGTTAATGCCCATTAAACTTGAATTAGCTCCACTTATTGTTTTTTCTTGTGTTGCTTTCGTTATACCCATATTATTTTGATGTGCTGGTTTCCCCCGTATGAGCACAAGTCTGCACGATACTTCATAATACCACACCTGGCACAAAAGTGTCTCGGCATTTTTTGGGATCAGATTTGTGCCAAAGTCAGACCATTTTGAAATTTTCGAATATACATTTTGTTGCGCCTATTTCTTGGCTCTTTCATTTAACATCTCGCTTGAAAGACAGCGTGCAAAAATGGCTGAGATAGAGTGCTCGAAAGAACGCAAACCCCCAAAAACCAAAAGTTGCAGTTTTTTTTTTTTTGGATTTTTCAATGGTCACTGTGTGGTACAACGCATAATCCGTGTGTATTTGATTTTACACAAAGAGGTTTCCGCCTGAATGAGAGAAATCCTACTTGGCACTATTGGTTTTGGTCTGCGTGTTCGTGTCCATTACACTGCAATGCCCATTGAAAAATCCAAAAGTGCAACGTTTGTTTTGGGGTTTGCGTCTTTCGGTGTTCTATCTCATCCATTTCTACACGTTTTTTACAAGCAAGGTAAGAAATGAAATGCAAAGAATAGGCCACACAATGTATATTTCGAAACTTTAAAATGGTCGGACTTTGGCACAATACTCATCTAAATACATGCCGAGATACCTTTTTGTGCCAGGTATATATAATATATATATAGATATATATATATATAATTCTATATATATATTATTATATTTATATATAACTATATATATATATATGATAATATATATATAATATAAGCAACCCTATATCGCACCTTTGTGATGCCACTGATCTTTGTTATGTACTCATGATACGTTAGGGAGACATTTACTGTCTCCCTAACGTTTCCTTTAGAATGCGGTTTATTCCTCAGGATAGAATATTACTTTATGCAAATGAAGGGTAACCACTAGAATAACAAAGGTTATGAGATTAATTAAATGTAAATAAACTATAAAGAGCTCATTAGCTAATGGAATTAGTCAACTGTCTCCCAATATACCATTTGTAGATTTATATATATATATTATATATATATACTATATATGTAACACATCATAGTAAACAGTATTATTACAGGTGACTATCTTTGGAATAAAGAGTGCTCAATCCATTATAGGGAGAGAGTAAAATAAATTACAAAGTTATAGAACCTCTGGAAGGCACCGTTACTCTGAGTTCACGATGACCCTCACTTACGATCACAGGTATCCGATCTTCAGACGGTTGATGACTCACAGTCGTGTCTTAACAGAAGGAATGTATGTATATACATCAATGGTGTCACGAATGAGGCATTTCCGCACTGGTCTGTACTTGTCCACATAGTCGAGAGTGCTCAACCCAACTTGAATAGTGGGCGCGTAACTATTATAACATCATAGTAAACTGTATTATTTACAGGTGCCTTTCCAGAAGTCTATACTTTGTAATTTATTTTTCGCTCTCCTATAAGGGGATTGAGCACTCTTATTCCAAAGATAGTCAATGTGATCGTAACCCTGTGTCGTAAGTGAGGTATGACCGTGTGAAAACTAAGAGTAACGGTGTGCCTTTCCAGAGGGTCTATACTTTGTAATTTATTGGACGCTCTCCTATAATGGGATTGATCACCGTTAATTCCAAAGATAGTCACCTGTAAATAAGACTGTTACTATGATGTTATATTACGCCCCCACGATTCATAGTGGGTGAGCACTCTCGCATTTGAAGTACAGACCAGTGCTGGAAATGCATTCAGTCGTGACCAACCAAAGCAAGTAACTTAAACTCTAGGACAGAATAAGCAGCAAGTGCCGCCCTGCAAATAAAGTTCCTACCAAGGAATGTCCTTATACTTTCTTGTATTTTACCATATATTCTGCCTGGTACACATTTTATGACCTTGTTTGTGCCGCCTGTGGGTTTACCTTTTGCTAATTGATTTACCATGTTTATAGTCCATGTACTTTATTGAATATGCCACATATTATGTCTCTGACCTTGATCCTTTTTACTACTGATTTTGCATGTACTGGTTGCCATTGACACCACTCAGTGGGTCCCTACCACCCCTATTATTATTAATGCAAATAGCACCTACCCATCTGGTCACAATGTGTTTATCTTTTAAGTCTCTCATTCACCTGAGGAGCCTCCGGGCGAAACAGTCTGTAGTGAATCAACATGGAGTAATTTTTTTACCTGTTTCTTCTTTAAATGTATACTTCTCTCCGTAGGATGAGCCTCCTACATGATCAAAATAATGCTCTTTAACTGTATATATAAATATATATATGCGAAAGATTGGAATGGGGTGAAACGTACACAGATGCACATCACTTCCGTACACAAAACCAGACCTATCGGCCTTCCCCCTCTTTTCCTATCCATTACCGCCCTGAAAAAGCCCTGCGGGCGAAAGCTTGGCCAGTACACCGATACTTAAACATCTGGGCTACTTCACCCCTTCCAATTTCTTTCGCCGATATATCTTGGTACCCTATACCATCCTAACGAATGGGGAACCATTGTTTTATTAGATACACCCCATCTCTCCCCCACTCTCTCACAATATATATAATATATATATATATTATATATATAATATAAAATATATTATAATTATATAGAGGATATATATTATGATATTACGAAAAATACACAATCTACAAACGGTATAGTAGACCCAGTGGCGGATTTAAGATAAGCAGTGTCGCAGCTGCTGACAGCCCCCCCCTTATTATATTTCCCTCAGGGCTCCAACCAAAAAAAAAAAAAAATAAATAAAAAAAAAAGAAAGAAAGAGGGAAAAAAAACACATCAGACAATACTATGCATCAAATCGCACTCAACTAAGAACATATTTTCACATTTCTTCACTTCTTAGGGGCTACATCCCTCAACACTCCTCCCTCCGCCTCCTCGACATTGAGTCGCTTTGCGACGTAAAGGGCCCCCACCTTAACACTTAGGTGACCGGGAGGTTCCTATGAACTCTCAAAATTTGCTTTTCGTCGCGGCCGCTTTACGCTTGTGATTTTTGCGCGATTTTTTGTAATTCTCTGACTTTTAATAGTCTTGTTCAAGACCGCTCGGCTATGTCCCCTTCAGAGGTACATCCCCATATATAACATGGTGTCCGCCACCCCCCCGCCTTAGCTTAGGCCATGCAAACTCTCACCATGGGAAATAAAAAATGGGCCTTAGCCCGGCGCCCATGCACCTCCCCCCTCCCCCACCACCACAATACTCATACTACCCACCCAGGGCCTTAGGCCGACCCCATCAAAACCGTAAATGAAAATGTCTCAGAAATCTATTTCATTCCTTCAATGTGTACGAATCACTCCCTCTTACGAAAACCTACCGTTCTCACAAGTCAACACCACACGCGAATCTCCTCCCATAATAGAAATTGCTAACTTCACGAATCGCTCAAGCCTCGCCGTCTTGTTATTTTTGTATTTATAAACGTTAATGGACCTAACCACTTATGCAAATCCACATTGTCGGTATGGTTATTTTGTGCGTGTGCATGTACAAAGTACGCTTCATGAATAAATGATCTTGATCCAGTTAAAATTAGTCTTTGCATCGCGTCTTTGATTGTTCATTATCGGCTTGAATGATTCATCGTCGATGTATATGGAAAAACAACCCCCGCAAAGATTTTGGCAATCACAGAAAAAAATTCAAACTAGCCAAGATGATCCGCTAAACACAAATTCGACTCCATGTGAAGCGTCACACGTTTTTTCATTTGCGTTACCGAATAACAATGAAGACCTAGGAGCAGTTGCAGCATTGCACCGGAACCGTTGGTTGTGGTATTTTCAGCCGAGTTTGGATTACGATATAGTAGTAGTCATAGTTATATGCTATGATTTCAAAAGTTCGCTGGTGAAAAAAAAAAAAATCAAGCAAATCGTCTCGACCAAGACTAGACTTTTAAAAGCGCTTCTTTTCATACAAAAAATTAAAATCGGCAAAGCCGTTAATGAGTTAATTAGTTAATCTTGCTTTGCTTTACAATATTTTTGATCTTTTTGATCTCTGCTTAATTTGAGTATCACACACCCCTGGGGCACATACCCTAAACACGAACATCACAATTTCAGGGTTATGAAAAACATACCCTTTTTTCCACATTTTGCTGTTTTTGACACCCTAATCAATGTACGCGCGTACATCTCTTGTTGGGGAAAAAAGAGAGACCCTTTTTACGCGTTTTCTTGTTCACGCATCATATCCACTTTTTTTTATACAAGTGCACCCCCGGGATCATTTGAGAATATTTTTGCTGATATATGTTCACACATACATGTAAGTAATTAAGTTTATTGAAGCAGTCTGAAATAAACTCATTTACCCCTTGAGGAAATAGTTTCATCCAATACTCGGGGCCATTGTTTGCCGTATTTTCAGGTGTTGCAACATGCCAATCAGCTGCATGTTCTTTTGTTTGGCTAAGTACCCATTAGTATTCATCTCCCTTTTCGCAGTGTGCAGGGTTTTATTGTTTGGTTCACAACGCAATCTGTCACGAGAGGAGTAAAGTGGGTTTCACGGAGGAAAAATTTATTTCATCGGAAAATCCTAGCACTTCGTCTCTGGATTAGCAATTACATCAAACTTTTGATATTGTTGTCGAGGATTGGTCGACGCCGGGGAACAAAAAGGAAAGCGACAAGCCGGAATATAGTATCAATTGTGAGTAGTGCAAGAGAGACTCGCTTGCGGGCGAAGACGATGGGAAATTTGACGGGTTTATCATCTAGAAACACCGCTGTAAACTATCATGTGTCGGCGATTACGGTAGCACAAATGCGGTTGCTCAAAACGCATCAATTCCTGGTTCGATTAGTGTATTCAACGAGGCTATATGTAGGAAGGACCCCGGAAGGACCACGATTCGTCGCGGAGAAGTTGGGAGGTCGTCGGGATGGGATGTGAACTTTGGGTGCTCTGAGCGAGCTCTCAGTTGCGTCAGGTCAAAATTTGGAACCAATCTCAATTAATAGTGCAGCGTTTGTTGCTATTGCCAATTCTGCGTCATCACAGCAAATCGTGAACCAATTCCTCAAACCAAGTGCAGAGCCGACCGGATGGTAATCTAAGCAATCGGATGTCGTCTAACAAGGATCGGTCAAGTTCAGCCGGTGTCGATGTGGCGAGAGCTTGTGGGAGTGGTCATGGCCAGGGTTTTCCACCAGACTGGTGCTAGTCTTTTGCAAGGCCTTTCGGTGAGTTAGTGAATCATGTCCATGATATGTCCATTTTTATGTGTAAAGTTCATTGCATCCGAACTTTTCGGCTGTAGTAAATACATCATATGTCAGGAGTTTGGATTTTCCAATTCCTAGTGTGGGCATTATTTCAAGTATACCGATTAGTTCAATTCGCATTCAAATGTTTCTCTTGGGGTGGTAACTACTTTGGGTAATTCAATTTTACTAATGCAGTAAATCCTGTCACATCTGTTAGAGGTGTACAATTAACTTCTTTCCGCCTTTGTCTACTGATGAATGTTTGGATTTTCCAAATTCTAGTGGAGAATTAAATCAGTTGTGCCAAGTTGTGATTATTTTCAATATAATGGGGTGGGGCTTTTTTTTTTTTAACTGGTTCCGTTGGTTTCAAGACTTAGTGTATAAGTCTTGCCACTTCATTCGTAAATTGACCAGTTAACGATCAATTGACTTAGATTTGGTGTCTTAACCATTTTGAAAGTTTTCGAAATATACATTTTGTTGCGTATGGCTTGCTCTTTCATTTAACACCTCGCTTGTAAAAAGGCGTTCAAAAATGGCTGAGATAGAGTACCCGAAAGACGCAAACCCCCCAAACCAAAAGTTGCAATTTTTGGATTTTTCTATGGTCACTTTGTGGTACAACGCAATAATACGTGTGTATTGATTTTACGCAAAGAGGTTTTCCGACTGAATGGGCGAGAAAGCCTACTTGCAATATTGATTGTGGTCCGCGTGTTCGTGTCCCAGTACACTGCAATGCCCATTGACAAATCCAAAAAACTGCAACTTTTGATTTTGGGGGTTTGCGTCTTTCGGGCGTTCTATCTCAGCCAGTTCTGCACGCTTTTTTACAAGCCAGGTATTAAATGAAAGAGCAAGCCATAAGCAACAAAATGTATATTTCGAAAACTTTCAAAATGGTCAGACTTTGGCACAATACTGATCGAAAACATTCCGAGATACTTTTTGTGCCAGGTGTATATACACACAATATAAAGTAGGCATAAAACCGAGATGTGGAAAGACAAGCAATCTTACAAAGAAGCTTGATTCTGGGGAGAGAGCTAGTTTGCCGAATGTAAAGTGGAATCGTTTCTCAAGTCTTGGGAAAGAGGCAACGGCAGACTTGTAAAAGGAATTAGTCGTTGCCCGCCAGTGTAGAAATCTGTCTTGAGAAATACGACTTTTGTGAAAAAGTTCTTTTAAGATGCTTTAAATCATATCTTATTGTCATACTTGATCTCATTCTAGTATTTGACTGTTTGGATAGCGGTCTTGTCAATGGTTTCTTGTATTTTACAAGGATTTAATTTTAGGCTGTACGATGGTTGTAACTTTTTATTTGGCCAATTCCACATAAAGCCTGCAATTTCAATTCTAAGTGAATATTTTAGTTACAGTGTGTTTAAACCACCTCAGTTTTTTGTTTTTCTGTATGGCTATGCGAATTCTGATAATGTATGATAGTATTATTAATCATTCAGGGGAAATTTAATTCACAACTACAGGGTGGAGGTATTGTAACGTACTTGGGTTTCTTTGTGCGAGATTGGCAGGAGTGGCTGAGCGCTTAAATCGATACTTGTTTCATAATGAGTATCCAACAATTTAATCATACACGTAGGCTCTAATGAAAATTTTAAGTCAACTCTTGGTAATATAAGAGCTTGGGTGGAGGAAACTATACAGCCTTTTAGATTTTCTTTCCAGAAACGATGATTTCAGGGTCGGGCATTCTTCTATATATAAGTGAGCAGTATGTTGGTGAGTTTAGTCTTGGTTGAGGCTAACGCTGCATTATAATTTTATGCAAAACAAAGTTTGCTCGTAAGGTATGTTTGGGGCTGGGAATGCACACGCAGTCAATCATTCCCACCTGATCTAGCTAAAAGTAAAAGATATTTAATGCTTTTGTTGTTTTTGGCAAGGACATTTTAAGCAAAAGTGGTTTCTTTGAAAGCACCACTTTATATCCCCCTTTTAGTCTAAACTTCATTCTGAACCATGGTATTTTTTACAGGTGGTAATACTTGTTTGCTGAAATGGGGGGGGGGGGGTTAGGGCAAGTTCCTGGTTCAGGAACTTGTTTGGCGGAAAATTGTGTCTTGAACATAAAATTAATTTATATTTGGTTCAAATTTTAGTTAATTTACCTTGATATAATTATACACAATGTGTTAAATATTTGGAGTCCTAATTATTGATGATATTCAAGATTTAATTTAGTATTTTATATTAATTGGGTACTGATATGGCAAAAATATAAATTTAAGAAATGATTTCTATTGGGAACTTCTTCAAGATGTTAGGCCACTGGACCTTCTGGGTACTTTACTGGAAGTGGGACCTACTGGAAGGAATGTAGGTTATTTTGTTGGATCTGGATATGGAAAAATATAATTTTAAGTATAGATTTCTATTGGGAACTTCTTCAAGAAGTTAGGCCACTGGACCTTCCGGGTACTTTACTGGAAGTGGGACCTACAGGAAGGAATGTAGGTTATTTTGTTGGATCTGGATATGGCAAAAATATAAATTTAAGAAATGATTTCTATTGGGAACTTCTTCAAGAAGTTAGGCCACTGGACCTTCCGGGTACTTTACTGGAAGTGGGACCTACAGGTATGAATGTAGGTTATTTTGTCGGATCTGGATATCTTCTGGCAAGTGGAATAAATTGGAATTACTCCCGACAGATGGCTAAGCAAATTTCTGTTGTCCAGTGTCATTATTTCCGATTTTGGGGTAATTAAGTTTATTGAAGCAGTCTGAAATAAACTCATTTACCCCTTGAGGAAATAGTTTCATCCAATACTCGGGGCCATTGTTTGCCGTATTTTCAGGTGTTGCAACAGGCCAATCAGCTGCATGTTCTTTTGTTTGGCTAAGTACCCATTAGTATTCATCTCCCTTTTCGCGGTGTGCAGGGTTTTATTGTTTGGTTCACAACGCAATCTGTCACGAGAGGAGTAAGGTGGGTTTCACGGACGAAAAAATTCACACCCCCATTTTGCATGGTTCCCTTGCCAATTGGTTTGGTGCACTGGTACCTTCTCAGTAGTTTACTGGGGAAACTTTGGAATGGTCTATAAATGTACATGATTTCTTCTTGGTCGTTAACTGGCAGAAGGGGCGTGGTAGTTTATTGAGTTAATCCATTTTAAATTAGTGTATGGTGGTATTTTCTAAGGAGTGTACTAAGATTCGGGCCTAACTATTTTACTTAGGATAGTCATTTTACTGTAGTAACTTAAGGGCACACTGTAATAACTTCTATGTAGAATTTATATATAGGTTGGGACTTGGTACTTTACCTTGTTGGGACTTGGAACTTTACCTTGTTGGGACTTGGAATTTTACCAAGTTGGAACTTATTATAATTGGACTTGGTACTTTACCTTGTTTGGTTCGGGATGCACCGTCAAGTTTTTATACATTATATTTGAAAAAGAATATGAGTATATATTGGAGGCTTATAGGGTGTGGTTTAAATACCTAAATTAGGCACTTATTGGGCGGAAAATTGTGTCTTGGACATAAAATTAATTTATATTTGGTTCAAATTTTAGTTAATTTACCTTGATATAATTATACACAATGTGTTAAATATTTGGAGTCCTAATTATTGATGATATTCAAGATTTAATTTAGTATTTTATATTAATTGGGTACTGATATGGCAAAAATATAAATTTAAGAAATGATTTCTATTGGGAACTTCTTCAAGAAGTTAGGCCACTGGACCTTCCGGGTACTTTACTGGAAGTGGGACCTACAGGTATGAATGTAGGTTATTTTGTCGGATCTGGATATCTTCTGGCAAGTGGAATAAATTGGAATTACTCCCGACAGATTGCTGAGCAAACTTCTGTTGTCCAGTGTCATTATTTCCGATTTTCGGGTAAACCATTATTAGTAACGTTAAAAATAAGTAACCCTTTATGTGCTGAAAACAAACAATTTCATCGTGGATGTTGCTAAACCGTTACTGTACAATCTCTAGGGGAAAATGACGTGTATTTTTCAACACCCGTAAAAAATACAGAATCCCCTTAACTGCAGTTTTTTTGTTAAATATATCTAATATAGTGGTCTTCTAGAATAGATATCAACATAAAATAAGTTTTCAAAAAGTTTGATGTAAGCGCAAGGCGCATTTGAATTTTCCGTCTTTTTGCCCAATTTTCGCGTGTTTTGAAAACAATGTTTTGCCCCTAATTTGCAGCCCAAATAGCAACTTTCATTTTTATTTCTGATTTGGGGTTGTCTTATGACCCTTCGTATGTGGTATAAATTTCGTGCAAAGATTCCCTCAAGTGTTAAGCTGCTGACAGGACCATTTTCCTTAAATCTGCCGCTGGTAGACACTTTCCCAAAAATTAACTTTTACTTTTGACGAAAGTATTAATAGTTCGGACGTCTAATGTTTTATTAATAGTTGCAAGTAAATTTTATATTTCGCATGTTGGACTTCAGTTATAAACTAAGCAGAGTACGGTAGGATTTATTTTTGGGAGGTGCGGAACTTCGAAAAAGTGGACCTTTTTTGGTAGAAGTGGACCTAACCCCCCTATAATGGTCATTTTTGGACTTTTTGAAAATCTCATCACCAAAAAGTTGACTTTTTTGTCCAAATTCCTCTAAAATGTTGACCTTTTTATCAAAAAAATCACCAAAATGTTTACTTTTTTGCCCTGTTGTGGAATTGGGTGGTGGTGGTGGTGGTGGTGGTGGGGGGGGGGGGGTTACATGTATTTAATTTCTTATGTATTTTATCGTTTTTGAGATGTAATTTTTGCTATTTTTGCATGTTTCAGCTAATTAAAGGCATTTTTACCTGATTTTTTCATAGATTTGGAGTGTTTCATCAATTATTTACTATTTTATAAGAATAAGTTCTTTAAAAAAAGTTTTTTTAGATCCAAAACACAGACAAAATCTCTTCCAAAGGTACTTTACACTTTTTAACAACTATTTTTATTCTGTATTTACCAGCAAGCCTCGTGATCACCTTCAACTGCCAAATATTTCAATTTTCTTTGGGAAGGATACACTTCTCTAAGAATGACATTCTGGAAATTTTACAAAATCTGAATGTATCCAAAGCTACTGGCCCGGATGGACTTTCGCCTAGAGTCCTGAAAGAGTGTTCTCATCAAATATCTACACCTCTGTGTCATATATTCAACATGTCACTCAGCTCTGGTATCCTCCCCGATGATTGGTTAAAGACTAATGTTATCCCGGTGTATAAAAATCTGACAGGCAGCAAATTGATAATTATAGACCCGTATCCCTGTTATGTATCTGTGGGAAAATTATGGAACGAGCTATTTTCAATTTAGTTTTCCCATCAATTAAAGATCAATTGTATCATTTACAACATGGATTTGTTAAAGGTCGCTCCACCGTTACTCAACTGCTGTCTGTTTCCGTGACGTTAGTTCTGTACTGGACAATGCTGGCCAAGTCGACATGATTTATTTAGATTTTTCTAAGACTTTTGGTAGCGTCTCACATCAACTTCTTATTCATAATTTACGTTCATATGGGTTTCATTCTGATCTTTTAAATTGGTTTCGGGCTTATTTAACAGGGAGGGAGCAAAGAGTTGTTATTGAGGGTTGCAATTCTGATTGGTTACCGGCGGTTTCAGAGGTCCCACAAGGATCTATTTTGGGCCCAATGCGTTTTATTTTTTATATAAACGACATGCCCAGCGTTGCCCAGCATACTTCCATCACTTCCATCAGCATCCGTACCATCACAAACTCACCCTACAAACTCACACACTCCCTTTATTTCACTCACTCAAACCTCTAAAAATAACAGATATTAACAAACTACAAACAGCACTCTTTATGCATGACTTTAATCATAATAATTTACCTTCAAACTTTACCAATTATTTCACGACAAATAGACAAATTCATAATTATGATACTAGACAAGCTGGTCAATTTCACCTTCCTCTACCAAAAACTACCAAGGAAAAACATAATATTCGGTACCATGGTGCCAAAACTTGGAATGAACTCCCAAATTCAATCATATTAATTAATAACATAAATCTTTTCAAACAATACCTCATTGATCTTTATAAGAAATACTTTCTTCCTTCCTGTTCCATATCCTCACCGCTCACCCCTTAACTTCATCCTCCCCTTCTCTATTTTACTCTCCTCATCCTTTTCTGTTTTTCTTTCTCTTATATCCCAGTACTGTATTTTCCCTTGTTGAGCAAAAGCTATTGTGTATCAGATTCTTATCCTCTTCTTTTCGTTTCTTCCACTTTTCTTCTGTTGCTGTTGTCTTTTATGTTTTTGATTAATCAAAACTACTTATATATCACAATGTATCACCTGTATTAGTTTATTATGTGCATCGCCTTCAAATTTTAGTTTCTCTAATCATGTTGTTCATTTTCTTGCTCGTGCATGGTTGCATTATACCCTCCGCTGCCGCCCCATGTGACGTGCACTTTTCTATTGATAAATTATAGTTAGTGATGTGTGGCGGGTGCTGGGGATATAGTGTAATTTCAGCCCTATTTGATGCATATAGTATTTATTATATATGATTGATCAAACTTTTATTATACGTATTATTGTAACTTAGTTAACAAGGGCTATCGACGTAAATAAGCCCTCCGGGGTTGTCTATCGGTAGTCCTAGCACATTTTATATCATGTTTCATCCTGTATTTTTTTGTATATTTGCTGAATAAATTGAAATTGAACTGCTATTGCCTTATTTGCAGATGATTCAAAATGTTACAAGTCACTTTCACACAGTTTCGATTGTCATCTTCTTCAGAAAGAATTCAACGCCCTTTTCGAGTGGAGCAATGTTTGGGATCTTAAGTTTCATCCATCTAAGTGCCAAATCATTTCTGTTACTAGGCGCCGGAAAGTTATTCATTATTTTTACAAAATGAATGGTATTGTTCTTCAGCGGACAGATTCTGTTAGGGACCTAGGTATTAGTATTTCTTCTAAACTTGTTTGGAATAGTCACATCAGAAACATTGTCACCAAATGTAATCGTAAAATTGGTATGATCAAACGCACCATTGGTTATAATGCCCCTATCCATGTTGCCAAACACTTCATACTGCCTTAGTCAGGAGTGAGGCAGAATATGCTTTTGTCACTGGAGCGGCACATCTAAATATATCTCGGATCTTGAAGGTGTGCAACGCAGAGCCCACAACGTTTGTTTCTGCATTACCCTGACTTAGACTACAAAGAGCGTCTCATCAGGATAGTACATTGCCTCTCTCTTACAGAAGGAAAAGCAATGATTTAACCTTCTTTTAAATTAAGTGGGCTTTAAATGACTTTTTTTTTAGACCATTTTTTAATTCAGTAACTAGGACCGACCCACTAGATCCATCTACCGTACTCCTGGTGTTGGTTTCTGGGCATTGCACACTAAATCACACAATTTATTTTTAAACCGCTTGTTCTATTTGGATCAGCTCCCTACAGCATTAGATCACTGAATCTTAGGTCGCATTCAAACATCAAGTCATGAATTCATAAAACCAATTTGAGAAATATTTTAATCCATTAGACACATGTTTCTTGGACAACATTTTGTCATGCACAGCTGTTGTCTCATTTAATTTTCCAAACCACCTCGCAATGTTTTTTTTTTTTTTTTTTTTTTTTTTTTTTTTAAAATGCTTTTATTTAATGTAATATTCTGGTGGGACGGCCCTAGAAGGGTGCCTTTGCGCCTGTTGGTTCCTGCCAATCACTGGTCTTTTTAAAATCCTATTTTTGGTTGATTATTCTAATTCATGTGCAATATCATATATTTGAATATAGTTTTTTTTTAAAATTTTTATATTGTATATACTAGTACCAGTAAAGCGTAATATATAAACTAACACTAGGTACTGACAAGGTCTGCCACTCATTGCAATCAAAACTAGTATAACCACACTGTTATTCTCCTGGTTACTCTGATAGCCACGACTGCCCTGAGGCCCTTCCAGTGCAAAAAGTGATATAACTACTACTGGCGATTCCCCTACTCTAATATAATCCATTAACACACATTACAGCATCCATCATGCCTAAACATAACTTTGCACTGTGCAAATCATAGATAACTCATACTGCTTTGCATCACTCACATTTATAGCATCATGGGGAAAATACCTATTTTGCATTTATTTGATCGCAAACGTAAACAAGTGACTCAGTTTCTAAATGTACATCTTTGGAAATTCCCATTTTCTCCTCTTGTGCAATCTATCTAGTTGTAACAACAGGTGTGATCTCAATATACGGAAGGGGAATTTCCTATTCTCTTTTGAACATAAACAAGTCCTTTTCCTGTGAAAAAGCTGTTCTCAAATAATAAAAATATATTTTCAACCACAAATGGAGGCTAATAAAACACTTTTTAAAAAAAATAAAAAAAATAAAAAAAATGACAATTTAAATCTGGCTTATCCTTTAAGGCGATTTTTGTGGTTATTTTACATACAGTCACACAGTGCAAAATTTTACACTAAAACCAGGTGCAACGTTGTACTCAAGTACCTTCTTCTCTCAATTGTTTGAGTAGTTTTTTCTGATGTTGTGGTCAAACGTCTTAGAGATAACAGCAAATGATCTACATCATGCATTTCATCTGGTGCATAGAACTCCCCACAGCCTACCTTACTTGCGTCAACTGCCAACTTGATTGTTTCTGAAAGTCTGGCGCATCCAAAATGGCACATTCATGACTAGTACTTGAATTTTTCTCAAATGAAGGACTGCAGTGAAAGAAGTGTCCTTAAGTCCAGAATACTAGTTCTGAAGAAAGGTTTGGAATTGTCGGCATCACATGGTTGGTATGATGGATTAAAACTTTCTTTAAACTTCTGGCATTAATGTTATCCGACTCACTGAAAAACTCGACATACCAATAATAAATCTTGACATGTAAATTATTTCCCATAATTAAAAATCAATAACATGACTTGATACTTCCTCCGCGATAATCATGGACGTAAAGGCTCCTTGAAAGGAAAGGCTCCCCTCTCCTTATTATCCTTCCCCTCTCCCCAGCTTTTGTATTTGTATGGTTAATTGAAACTATTTATCAGTACAGAACGCAAACGCAGGTTGTTAGGCCTACTATTTTTTTTTTCCTTCCCCCCAAATAGCAATATTGTTGATTCTGCGCAATATCAACTGTGGTCCGCATGTGTGCAGTCAAGCATGTCATGGTGGACTATAGCTTAAAGAGACAACTGCACTTTAAAAAGTGCGCCCCAAGATTTTCAAAATCCGATATTTTTGCATGTTGTAAAGCTTTTATATCCAGCCCTCACCCGAAATATTAAGAACAAAATCAGCTTCCTATGGGTAAAAGAACGATTTTTTAACGCGCCGGCGACGTAATGGAGCAGACGAAAAAGGCGGTTAACACAAGAACACGCTTGCCGTATGCATGTTTTCCACGCTATGGCACACTGTTTTGATCGGTCGATCCCTTGCGGGTTAAGTCAGTGAGTACGAGTCCAAAATATTCATTATATACAAAAGTGTTGATTTGAAGTTATGGAACACTTAAAAGTTTGGCCTACAAATTACTGGTGTCTTTATCCTCTATCAATGTCCCTATCTGTTTGGGGGTATGTTAGTTTATTGTAAATATATCCTGTTCTATCCAATGGCCTAGACTATCACCTGAGAGCAAATTGAAGAATTTCATAGTTTGTGAAAATGTGCCATGCCACTTTAAAAGCTACATGGGCTGACTTCACACTTGATTTATTTCCTCACAAAGTGGAATTGGTACTTCTTCTCTACCAAACCCCATGTGTTTAAAAATTAAGCTTATGCTAATTAGGGTAAGGTTTACATTTAAAAAAAGAGACTGATAGGGGTTGTACATGACATTTGGATATAAAAATGCAAAAACTCAATTGTTGGCCAAACGTGACTTCAGTCCCCCCTCTTCCACGACAGTCTTCATTTGAATAAAATAACTTGGGCGCAATATATAAATTCTCCTCACTTTAGACTACTCCTGCTAATTTCGAATATTTTAACTCTTTATGGGTCGATTCTGCTAGTGCCCTTTAAAGGTCAAGGTATTGGTTACAATCACTGTGATGGAAGGAATTCCGGGTCCATGCTTGAACTGTATTTTTTAAAATGCTATTATTGTTCACATTTTAACCGAATGCCTCTAAACCCAGATTGACCCCTGCACGAACCAAAATTGTCGAGAATCTCAAGCTGCTTCATGTTAGTCACGAACAATCAATGTAACTGTGAAACAGATGTTGGGAGGAAATCACCATTCAACCCCTATGACCCCACAACATTAGACCAGGGTCATATTACATATTGACTGCCTTGAGGGAAATAGTGCAAAATAACTACCCGAGGTGACTGGAGACCGCGGGCCTACTATTTTCCCGAGACCGAAGGTCGAGGGAAAATAGTAGGTCCACGGTCTCCAGTCACCAAGGTGAGGTATTTTGCACCATTACACGAATATGGAGCAGTCAATATTTGTTTCATATAACATATAAAATATTTCTGTCATTTGAAAAACTTGCCAAGTCTCGTCGAGATCAGCTGCCACCGCAACTCAAGCCTAGTCAAGATACCAATGCAGGTAAAAAAGTTCCCATAAAAATGAACTATTTCCCCGTGATGGGGGAAATAGTAGCTTTTTATGGGAACTTTTTCCCTCCTGTGAAATTTTAGGGAACTAGTCTCAAATATTTTATGTCAAGTGATATAGTATCCACCAATCAAACGACAGAAATATTTTTATGTGTTATATAACATGCGATGTGTTTAGGTGACAGAATCGTCATTTGGTGAAGTTTGGTCACAATGCGTCAACATATAACTGAACTGAATGCAGTTGAAGATTAGTCAGGATAGTGCTGCAGCATGAGATGAAAAAGGGCCTTAGATTTCTACCAACCAGAGCCGGAATAATAACATTTGCAATCATAGCTAAAATCGATCATTGGGTTGAATAGTTCACGAAAATACGTGATGACAAAATTCAAAGTGGTGGCAATTTGCATAAACCAACATTCTTCCAAATGGCCACGCATTTTAAAAGGTAATATAGCGCTACTATAGCAAATTAGTGTCGAAATGTAATGTTTGCTGGGTGAGGAGGTTTAATCTACAATGAAAATAATTTGTCTGAGTCCATTGCATTTATATACAAGGCTATTTTTCAGGATGGCCGACATCCATTAGAAAAACTGTATATTTCTTATTAAATAACCTATGAAGGTGATTTTGTGCAAAATACGTTTTTTCTCTGGGTCAAGGAGTTCGTGATACAAACCATTTTCAAAACTGAAGAGGAATCAAAAAGTGATGTTTATTTCCAAATTCATTATTTTCCCTAGATGGTCCAATATTTTTAATACAAGGTACCCCCAGAGTTACTGCAATGTCAGGCTGAATTTGCAAAGTGATACATAATTACCCATATGCTTGATAATCAATACCAACTCCAAAATCCTCACTAACTCCTCCTTGGCCTCAATACCCGCTCTTTAGGGTCCCAATGAACGAAAACCCAAAACATTGACTACCAACAGGTAGGTGCACCTTGCACTGTTGAATGTACACGTATAGAGTGGTCAAGATGTTCACCCACATTTTTGGGTGTCCATTGGTGGTCAACCTACATTTGGAGAATATTGCTGATGAAAATCCTTGACCTAATAAACATACCCTTGTCACCAAATCGTCATCCTAGGTGCTGTATAGTATGTGGTATAAAAAATTGTTGACCGCGACCGCGTCCAAAACCAAAATCTAATATGACTAACACCTTTCAGGAATATACAAAGCAACCCGCTTTACGAAATTATTAAACCATTCCTACTTAACACCAAATCACAATCCCTATTTCGGGTTACCCCCCCCCCCCCCCCGGCAACTAAAGCTATTGGAATGTTTCGATTTTCCTCTTAAAACCTAGTGTTTCATCAAAAATAAGAGAAATCGTGATCAGCGTTATCGCGTGAACAACGTTATCCAGTAGATTCAATGACGTATTTGACAATTTTTTTTCCACAGCAGCCAGCAAAGTCCCCCGCTGGCCATGGATACAAACAAACCAACATTCAAGGTCACTTACTGCTGCCATTTCAAAACGCGGACATTTACCTGTCGCATTTCCCAAGAAAAATCGCTGACCGTGTAGAATTTTTTTTTGTCAAAAAATGGTTCCTTTTAATACCACCGTCGAAAACCGTTTCAAACAGAAAACTTCTAACCGGTTCCACATATTTTGTTTTAAAACCTTATATTAAACCCCGAATATCAATTTCACAGACGCCTAGAAGTCTGTTGAAGAGACTCTTATTGAAACACTCATACAATAGCTCAGCGGGATGTTGGTCGGCTGCTGTGATTTTTTTCCACGTCAGGTTCTTCTTTTTTTTTTCCATTGCAATTTATTAAAGGTGGTCATTTCGTGATTCATACACCTTCTGTTTTATTCATAATGATCACTAATATCCTTGAGAAAAGCTTATGTATTCCCAAAATTTTCGAGCTCCTCACCGATCTTGTTGCGTTTTGTGTTAATGAGCATTCCCTCGTTTCCCCCCCCCACGGTCCCATAGGCTACTGTGCTGTAATTCTGTCCGTTTTACGACAGCAAACTACAAATGGCGAATTTCTTTACAGATGCGAACCACCGAATTTGCACGTACGATTGGGATTACTAAGGCTAACAGTTCATATGATATAAAAATCTCACCTTTTTTTAGGTAATTCGGGGGACAGGCTGTGGATCACGCAATGCCCTTAAAGACGTCTAAACAAATCAGC
>JAMKCH010037923.1:0-29101 GCA_023653785.1 Ophioderma brevispina | reverse complement strand
AAGGTTCTTTTTTTTTCGTTTGGAGTTTTCGTCGTTGTCTATTGCATGTTTGTTCCTTGTAATTGCCTAATGAGAATAAATGAGCAAAGACATAGTAAAGATGGACAAACACCATATAGTTTATAATGATAAACGGTATGTACATGAATCCATGTTGAAGATTACCATGAGTCCGTCAACCAACAGATTTTCGTTCGTTGCACCCACTGGTGATTATTAATTTTCCATTATATCACCTTGACTACGATTAGGAGTTTCAGACACCGAAACTGCACGCAATGAGCATGTTTAGGTAAATTGAACTTAAATGGCAAATTGTTGGAAAAGCACACATGGGATATTTGGGATCTCCAAAGACATTTATGGCATTTATATTTGCGCACGAACTGTTGGTTTTTTTTCAAGTGGTAGTAAGTATATTCGCTGTAGGGTAACGTAATCAGGAAGAAAAGAAGCCCTACCCCTCCTTTCGACGTTTATAAACAACACGTTTCTAACAATGAACTAATCATTTCCAAGATGCTAAAAAAATATTCAAGCGGGTAATTTACTTTTTTCAAGAGAGAGCTGTTACTATGCTAGTTTACTACTTGGGTCCATATAAAGTTGTTTAAACTGACTCAAAAAATTTATAGTTCACCGAAGACAACATCTCATATCAACCTACCCGATAAAATCGTCTAAATGGGTGTGGATTGTATTTAAGGACTACTCAGGACGTCATAGGTGTTTTTCACTAAAAATAAACAATATGCTTATGAAGGAGTGAAAAAGTTGTCTATGTTCCAGAAGAAAATTTCAATTATATATCATTTATTTCCGACAGCAGTGAACAAAACTCGTACAGATGGGGTAATCCCTTCATTTAAAAAGGTAAATTTCTTTTCGAAGTGACAATAAAATTATCCGCGCAAAAAAATCAGGATTAACCAGCACAACAATGGCCCCAACTCGAGATAATTAGAATGCGTGTCTGGCTTTTAAAAATCCCCATTTAAGACAAATTACCAAGTAATTTTTTTTCTAATAACTTTACCATGCGATACAGAAGTATGATCCAATTGTATGTTTAGGTACATTATAATAAGGTTAGACGGTGTTACTATTTAAATGACAATTCATTAAAAATAGTTAACGTTGTTACGACATATATTCAATAATAATTACCATGTCAAATAATCTTGAAATTGTTTATCATCAAAAAACACATTCGGAATTCGGGCGCAAACACCAAACACTTATAACTTTAATTCGACATTTAGGAATGTAAAATCAACTTTTTTAAATGCGCCTAATAGTGTTTCAAATGTAAAGCAAACTTATATAAACTTGACCTTCGTTTGCAATCTCTGAAAAATAGGGTTAATCGCACAACATGTGCTCGTTTTTAGTTTTAAGGGGGAATAGAGAACAATATTGTAAGGCACAATCTAGTCAGAGGACAAACCATCGTGGCCATTTTTACTTCAATAAAGATCACGGCGCCTACACAACAACAGCAAAAAACAAAGTTGAAAAACAGCCATAGATTACCAGCAAAAAGAGAAAACAAAAAAAAAAACTTACTTTGGAAAATTGAGTTTTAAGCTATTTTTGAAAGCTGGCAAAGTTTTTTAGCTGTGGGAATTGAGATGGGTAAATTATTCCAGACTTCGGGGCGTGTATAAGAGAAAAAACTTTAATCTGCAGCCAGATTTGGTGGTTCTATCGATGATATTTTGCCACAGCACAGGCGAGTAGTTTAACGCTGATCGGAGTCCTGTATGAGCTTGCGTGTAAAATGTGAGACAAGGGGTGAGATATGATGGTGCATGTCCATTTAAATTGCATACATTTAACATTCGTCTTGAGCACTGAGTTCTACCTGATAAACTTCAAAAAGAAAGAAGACGTTGCATTGTGGGTGCATACCTCGAAAGGACATCACATTGAAAATTGTATACATTAATAGACCCCGCTTTGAACGATATCCATGACTAGATGCTTTAATGAACCATTAAAAGCTGTTCGTCATTATTTGAACGTAACAGCGTAGTTCCGATTAGATGCTGACGATCGTAAAGTTGCTACTTTGTCTCTGTCTAAATTCGATCATGATGAAAAAAAAATTTACCTCCTGAACGCTTGTTAAAAGCGCATAGCGTTTAAGCGCACCAGAAGAAAGAGTTCATTTAGGTTCGACGAGGGTTTAAGGATGTGAAATATTGCATTTATCCTGTTTCATAAGTCTTAAAAATAGATTCTTTCTAATCTATTACCTTCATTTCAACGTTTGCTCTTAAATTAAGTTAATAACTCTTGAAAGAATATTATTTCGAAGAACATTTACAAGAACCTTTTAGACCTGGACGCAATCCAATCTAAATCGCTTATTTAAAACCTATATGAAACGGATGCATACATTATTAAGGTAAAAGAGAAATGTACCCAAACGAACGGACGCATAGAGTCTGGATTAACTGATTGATAAACATCAAATTGCGTCCTTACTGCATTCATTGCATTCGCTGGAAGCCAGGTGGCAAAGAAGACAATGGTTGTTCGTGAGTAGCATTTGGTCGCTTATTTTGGAATTTATAATTCTTTGCTTGTGTTTGTAAATATTACGTTGTATTCGTCACCATCAGTTTTCGAGGGGTGTGTGGGTTTATTTATACTGGCTTAGTCTCTCAGGTAGCGCTGCCATAGCGGAAGGAATCTCCTTCCGATGAACAGTGCGTCGTTGAATCTAAATTATTTGCTGAACTTCTGCGATTGAAGTTCATGACGCAGACTTTGCCAATGGTGCGACCACTTGCTTTATTATACGGATGAATAATTAGAGTGAGGTTCATTACAATTTGAGCTTGATTGTGGCTATTCATCACGGCTGTTAGGGTTACTTGTGCTTGTCGTCGAGATTGTCAAATACAGTCTACGTAAAATTACAACTTTAGAAGACAGACAAAACGATGTTTGCCACCGTAATCAAGCCGATTCGTGAAAAACTAAGCCAGCGAGGAGCTGTTCCAAATGACCATTCTCACAGGCAGTTCGTTCATTGTGACGATCATCCCAAGAAAAGAATGTAGGACAGGGAACAACAGCAACGCAATAATAGATAGCATATAACAGTTACAAATTTTGTGATCTGCGCGGTGCGTCCGTCGGACTAAGACGTCTATGAGGAGGGGACCACGCATGTGACGGTCAAAGCAATAGCGGTTGTAAGAAAAGAGAATTAATAATACCGTCCAAAATATACTTTCCCAGAGCACAACGGCAGAGGAATAAGTTTGTATATCGGTTTCTGTGTACTCCAATGGTTAATCACCAGAGGAGTGAAGAGGCAACAATGAGAAGATCCGCTACGGCTAATCCTAAAATATAAAAGTCAGTGTAATTCTTCATTTTCTTTTTTGCGTACACCAGTATAATAAGTATATTTCCGGGCGATGCCAAGTGTTAAAAATAGAAGCGTGGAAAGCAATAAGAACGATCGCGTACAATTCCATTTTAGAGCAAGTCAAGCCGAGAGATAGATTTTATACGTACGTCTTTTAAGTGGATCAGATGCCAAATGTAGGAATTTCGAAGTCACTAATTTGTAAAACAATTGGTGTTATAATTGGATATCGCTATGACGCACGCGCGTTTTATTAGTAGATATCACTTTTACCAACGAGGTTTTGTAACAGGTCACAGATTTCTCGGTTACACAATCAAAAAGAGGCTTTTGCTGACTATCTGATTTATGAATAAGCTTCTCCTGATACCAAAAAAATCAAATTCCGCTCACGCTCATTAGATAATTAGTTGGGTCCCTAGGAAAACCCCCCCCCCCCTTTGGGCACTACGGAAGTAAAAACAAATAAAGATTTAATTTTTTACTAATTAAAAAAATAAAAAAATATTAAATTTATTGCCTTAGATATATAACATAGAGAGGGGCCAATTCATTAGTTATATCAAATAACACTTTTATATGCTGATAGCATCGAATTTGTTTTTGTAATGACTCGTGCTGCGCGTTAATTGTAAGTACATTGGAAAGGACCAAGGTGAATTTGAAGTTTCTGAGCAAAATACAAGATGGTTAACATTTGGGCTATATTTACGATATTATTTTAATTGGTTTTCTATAGTATGATATTAATGAATAATTTCGGTTCACAACCTTATATCTGAGTGCTGATGCGGGAAAGTGCGAACCACTTTTTTTTCGGAGAGAGTGGACCATTTCAATTGGCCATGGTCATTGGTCAAAGTTCGGATTTTCATTTTTATTATGGAAGTGTGTTCTTACGTGACCCCATTTACTTGTGTTTTGTCAGATCAAACTCCCATGGAAAAGTGGTTATCTTGGTTGGGGTCCTAGAGACCCCCCCCCCGGTAAAATAACGAAGTTTTTTACGTTTCATATTCAAATGAATTCTTGATATTGGTCCAGGTATGTAGGGTTGAAATTTTAAGACATAACTCAAAAAAAGCAATGTTTTTAACCTATTTGGACAGAAACTCACACCATGAGCTTTTGTATATTCTATAAATAATTGCAAGAAAAAAAAAAATGTTGTCTGAACTGGGCTTACAAATTTTACAAAAATTATCTTAGGGGCAACGCCAAGTAAACAGAGCTCAAAAATCTCCAATACCAATTTAATAATATGTGTATACAAACGGAGTTTACTGAAGCATGCCATGACAGTGGTTCAATGACCTTTCTATGTCCTTTGTAGTCGACTGACTTACCCTCGTCTTACCAAGCTTTTTTTTTTTTGGGTTAACACGGATACCAAGGATTACAAGAATCCGTTGACAAAAACACCGCCCGATTTTGATACCAGTGGTCAGATAGAAATGGCCCTCTCTTTCATTGATACCAAAAATAGAACCAACATGCTAGTATGGTCACAATGACGTCACCAAGTTCGCGAGTCGGCGAATATGCTTTTTCCCCCAGAAAAATCCAATTTTGCGCTAACAAAGTTATGAATGTCGGATTTTCCAGCGGTTTTCAGCTTCTACTGATGGCAAATGAACTAGTTTAACATAACAAATCGAATTTTAGAGCCATACGTAGTCATAAAAATTTTGTCAAAATGCCTATAAAATATCCTGGGGTGGCAACCACCCCCTTAAACGCTTCGAGTTTGACGGCATATACCTAAATCCCGTGAATGTGCTACCTTCACATTTTCTTCGCTAAAATTACCAGAAAGGATGAGAGATGATTACCTAGAAGTTTTTATGAGAGCTTTTGTCATTTAGGCGCACCGGAGAACGTTCACTGGGGAAGGTACCCCCCCCCCCCCGGTAAAGACGAGGTTTAATGGCCTATGTCTATTCTGGCTTGCATCCAACAATACATTTTCTTTAAAATTGAATCCTTCGCAATTCGCAAATATTTATTTTTCTTTTGCCAATATTTATAGAATATATAAAGCATCTATTGTGAGTTTCTGACCAAATAGGTTGAGAAATCATTGCTTTTTGAAGTAATGTCTAAAATTGCAAACATTCCCCCCATTGACTTACAACAATCGTCGCTGGGCGGAAAAACCTCATGTACATTTGACCTTTAAGAGGCAAAACCTCACATGTCGTAAAAACGGTAACATGACCAAACCTCATATTAAACAATTTTCGTGAGACACCAAAAACTGAATAATTTGGCTGAAGGCCTTGCACATACCCGTTTTTTTGTTTCTAAATATATTAGATAGTTATTACTCGCAGATTTCTGAAATAAACCGCCATATGATTACTATCATATTTGGCTTGAAATTCAACCTAAAGAGCCGATGTTGACCAAAATGCACATTGAGGTTTTAGCACTGGGCCCACCTTTTTCCATATGTGTTTTGCATTTGAACCTCTTGGAGTTACATATGAGGTTTTCCCGCCCATCGAGAGAACACATGCAAAATTTAAAAATTGGGTTAAAAACAAAGGATTGGCCTAATTTGAAGTGAAAATGCCTTTGCCAGAATCCTTTTTGAGCAGCCAAATGGCTCATAGAATCACTTGTCTTTAAAAAGAGATTTGAAAAAAAGTATATTTGCATAAATCCTCATATCAACAGTTGATAGTGCATTATTATCTTTCACAACTTGTAAATTTAATTGTCTGTAATAAAGTTAATTAGTGATAATTAAAAATTGCCTTGAAATATAATAAATAAAGTAAAAAAAAGAAAAAAACTAATTTTATTAAAAAATAAACACAACATGATTCTATTTGTCATCATAAATGAAATCTTTAAATCGTTAAGAAGTTACCAGGCTAAGAATGGAAATATAATAGACCACAGCCTAGGCCTAGTCAATATTTTGCGATTCACACTCCATATGTGTATAGGCATGTTTAAAGCAATATTAGCACCAGACGGTGGCGGCCACTCTTCATTTATATCGCAAATCTGCCGAACGAGTCATTGACGAGCCTGAACAGTGCCCGGAATTTGAAGTCACTGTGCGCGTTTTATAAATAGATCAGTGAGTGGCGATTGGGAATTCCCGTACGGAGCCTGTGAGGGGCCCGTGATTGCTTTAGTCGGTGGTGCATATGTGCTGCAAAACTATCATCAAATCGTTTTTAAAAGACTCGGACATGAGAGGATTGCTACATGCAGGTCAACGAATTATATTCCGGTGGTGCATAGGCTAACCTGGTACCGGGCCTGGTACAGGGTCCCAGCCTATAAAAGCGCTCGTGCCCTGCGATTGAACAGAGGTCAAACAAGCCCGTTCAAAATGGATCCCGTTTGTAACGTTATTCATACTAAAAAAAACTACTTACACTGGAGTTTGTTCTTCATACTCCAACGGATTTTGAGTGGAAAAATGATACTAACATATTTTGTGATTAGAATTTTGCAGTTTTCGTATTACGTGCAAAAACTATGGGAACGGCAAAAACTACGCTATCTTGGCCGCCCCCCCCCCCCTGAATTAGCACATTTTTTTTGAAGAGCCCTCAATTTTCAAAAATTTTGAGATTCTTACAACGGTTGCATGCATTGTAACGGGCTAGTAACCTACCCTGTGAATGGTTAAGCTCGAAAATGTCATGTGTCATAACAAACAAGGAATTTGTAATTAGAATAACTGTTATCGGGATCCCGAGAATAATAATACAACGGCGGCTGGAAACGGCCTTCCATGTGAAAAGCCGGGAAATAGCGCATACATACTATCGTCACGAGTCTTCCAATCAGGCCAATCGACCATTTGGGCGAAAATTAATTTTTTGCATTTTTGTACTATCTCACGAGCTCTTTTCATATACCAAATATTTGAGCAAAAATAACTTCCAATTTGTAGTAAATAGATTTTTCACTTTCGGAAATCATACCAAAACGCCACATGAAAGTTTCAAACCAGACCAATCTGCATTCGTCTGTTTGCTGTATCTGACAACCACCGCCCGGCAGCTTATTAAGTGAGCTATCGATCAATGGATATTGCGAGATTCCTCTCCCCTCGCTGATCAACAACCGGGGGCGGTGGGAGGGGGAGGCTATAGAAATCTGTCGAAGTTTTAGAACAATGTGTGTAGCTGTACTATCTGAGACGATTTTACCACCCCCTGTGATTCCGTTACTGAACAGCCGATTCCTGTAATCTGGTACCAAAGGATAGCTAGAGCGTTTTGTTTCTTATTTCCATTTGGTAACCAAATAAGAACCAACATCCCAGTTTTTACTTCACTATTACGTCATGTTGAGGAAAGTGCGAAATACTGAATATAGGTTGGAATTTTTAGCGACCCAAACCCCCTTATTATAGCACTAAAATGTCTCATTATAATAAAACTAGTCATTGCCCAGCATGAAAAGATAATCCTACCTTTTGCTTTGGGATCAAACCTTTACTTTCCTATACCCCGGTGGTTTGTTGTTTTGGATAAAAGGAGCGAAATAATGTCAATTGACAATTACATAAATAATTTGCACCAAGAGGGGCTTTAGCTTAGCCGGAGAAAACTCTTAAGGGGGTGCGAACCACCCCCCCCCCCCCTTAGGTAGACGAGGGTTAAGTCAATAGTGCAATGTAAAACAAAGAACATCAAAATCTTTTTCGTTTTTCCTCTTCTCTTTCCTATATTTTCCACATACGATATTATTTTGAGTCCACCAACTTAGTTGATTAATAATTTCACTAACGTGATAATTTCTCTGTGTTTACTAATAGCGAATAACGTAATGTTGGTTTTGAGGATACAAAGACATTAATCATTCACATTTTTCACAGCCATCTCATTAAAATACATATTAATGGTAACTTAAAAGATTACTCATTGAAATTATCAATAAAATTGATGCAACCCATTACGCTTTAATTTTATTGAGTAGATACGGAAATGGTTTTCCTTTCAATTCCAATAACGAAAGATGTTTGAACATGAGAAAATTCTCATTCTGCATTTTTCATAAATACCCTTTGAACAGCAAAATATTGCAATTTGAATTGAAATCAACGTCAGACGTCTTAATAGTAGGTGTATAAGGGGGGATTCGGCGCAATCGAATACAGAAATGTCCGGTAAATCCCATCGTGCAACCATCCACGTAAAACCCCACTAGAATCCTCCCGCTACAACCCCACGTCAATCATACATCCAGGCAATCCCTGTGCAAATCCATCAAATTTAATCAAACAACGTGCACCTGTGCATTCCTTATCAAAAAATTGATTTAGAAAAATAATATATAATTACAAAATATAAAAGAATAGGCTCAAAAATACTTCGAAATCTCACCGATGAGTTCGACAGCTCCCGAGGCGGGAACCAAAAACCAAAGGTCAAGAAAAAATCGACAACACAACACTGCCTAGGGTGCGAGGACTTCACGTAGTTCCGGAGTGTGGGTGGGGGGGGGGGGGGGGGGGAGGGTGGGAAGACGGGGGGGGAGGGAATAAAGAAAGGCAGTCTAACTGAATCAAAATATTAAAGCGGAGCGGGAATACTTTTTCAAGAGAGAGCTGTTACTAGCTAGTTACTATTTGGGTCATATAAAGTTGTTTAAACTGACTCAAAAAATTGATAGTTCAAGGAAGACAACCAGCTCATATCAACCTCTGACACGATAAATCGTAAAAATGGGTGTGGATTGTATTTAAGGAATACTCAGTGACGTCATAGGTGTTTGGCTGTAAAAATAACAAATAGGCTTATGAAGGAGTGAAAAAGTGTCTAGTTCAGAAGGAAAATTTCAAGTAGATATCTGTGTTCCGACAGCAGTGAACAAACATCGTAAGATGGGTATATCCATTCATGTAAAAAATGGTAATGTTTTCGAAGGACATAAAAGTAGCCGCGCAAAAAAAATCAGGATTAAATCCAGCACAACAATGCACACTCGCGATAATTTGAATGAGTGTATACTGCTTTTAAAAATCCCATTTAAGACAAATTACAAGTATTTTACTATAAATTTTACCATGCGAGACAGAAGTATGATCAAATCGCTGTTTAAGGTACTTATAATAGACGGGTTAAAATATTTAAAATGACAATTCAATTAAAATTAGTTAACGTGTTTCGACCATATTCATCATAGTACCGTCAAAGGAATCGTGAATTGTTATCATCAAACAATTTAGGTAATTCGGCGCAAACACCGAAAACTATAACTTTACACGCGCGGCACATTTTAGGAATGTAAAAATCAACTTTTGTGAATGCGCCTAATAGGTTTCTAATGTAAAGCAAACTTATATAAACTTGACATTAGTGTACAAATTCTCTGAAAATATGGTTAATCGCAAAATATGTGTCGTTTTGTTTTAAGGGGAATAAGAGACAAAGGAAGTGCACATTTCTAGTCAGCGACAACCATCGTGGCCATTTTACTTCAATAAAGATCACGGGCCTTCACCAACAACAGCAAAAAAGCAAGTAACAAAAGCATAGAGTACAGCACAGATGAAAAACAAAAACCAAACAATTAACTTTGGGAAAATATGAGTTTTTAAGCTCTTTGAAAGCAGGATGGCAAAGGTTGGCTGTTGCGAATGGAGATGGTAAATTATTCCAGGACCTTTGTTCGGGCGTTTGTAAGAGAAAAACTTTAATCTGCAGCCAGATTTGGTGCGTCTATATATGAGATAGTTTGCCACAGCAAGGCGAGTATTGTTAATGCTGATCGGAGTCCGTACGCGCTTGCGTGTAAATGTGAAGCAAGAGGTGAGATATGATGGTGATGGTCCATTAATTATTGAAACATTTACACATTGTGCTGATAAATGCGTTCCTACATGATAAACTTCAAAAAGAAGGACGTTGCATTGTGGTGCAATACTCGAAATGACATCACAATTGAACCTTGATCACACTTGAAAGGACCCCGCTTTGAACGATATCCATGAACGAATGCCTTAATGAAACATAAAAGCTGTGCGGTCATTTGAACGTAATAGTTCTGGTGATCGGCCAAAAGAACCTTGCATGTGACCTTGCGCAGAGTCCAACAAAAATTTTGATGGTCTAGGCAGATTGACATAATGAATCTAAAATTCTGGATGATGCCACTTTGGTATCATTGAGCATTTTGAGGCGGAGGTAGGGGTAAATTAACAGGGGTAAAATTTGTACAAAATGCTTGATCAAGGGTTAAAAGGTGTATAGTCATGTTCATCTGGTCCTATGGATTAAAAAAAGTCATAGTTTGCTATATCTAGGACATTTACTTTAACACAACAAGTCTAAAATGTTCAATGTATCCTGGGTTAAACCATTAGAATGCACGATCTTTTCAATGGCTCAAAATTTTCATTATGTGATATTAATGTCAAATAGTGTTACCACACTTGTTGACATTTTGGTATAAATAAGGGGAAATAATGGAGAAGGTCCACAGGGTCATGGGGGTTAATCATTTTGTCTCTGTTAGCTACCTTAGCAATGATTGACATGGGTAAATGTTATTTCTGTTTTAACATTCCATACGAACAATTTGAAACCAATTTGAAACAAATCAGAACGTTGTAAAATTTAATCCCATGAGACTGAACAAATTTGGTCTGTCGTGTAAACACAAAAGGTTGCAGGTATAGAAAACTATACTTTTTTTTCAACAAGATAAGATAAACACTTCTATACCTATTTCAAATCCACATGACACATTCCACATTTTACCCCTGTTTTTAAATTACCACCTTCCTATCTCACAAGGCTCAATATGCAAAGGGGCATCTCCAAGATTTGAATTTCGAAGGTCAATGGCATAGAAACCATCAAAACATTTGTGGGGACGCTTGCGCAAAGTCATATGGGTCGAGCCCGACTATAACAGCCTAGTTCCGGATTAGTGCTTTCGATCGTAAAAGTTGCATGTCTTAGGTCTAAATTCGATCATTGTGAAAACAATTACCTGAACGCTTGGTAAGAAAGTATACCGTTTAAGCGCACCAGAAAGAAAGTTCTTAGGGTAGGACGCGGGTTAAGGATGTGAAATATTGATTATCGTTTCATACGTGCTTAAATAGATTCTTCTAATCTTTTACCTTCCATTTCAACGTTGGATCTTAATAAGTAATAACTTCTTGAAAGAATATTATTTCGAAAAACCTGTACACGAACCTTTTAAACCTGGACACAATCCAATCTATCGCTTGTTTACAAACCCATATATGAAAGGATTGCATAACATATTTAATATAAAGAGAAATGTTACCTAACGAACAACAGCATAGAGTTCTGGGTTACTGAATTGATAAGCATCAAAATTGCGTCCTAATGCATTCATTGCATTGGCTGGAAGCCAGGTGGCAAAAGGAAGACAATAGTTGTAAAGAGTAGCTTGTGTCGTCTTTTTGAATTTAGTATCCTTTCTTGTGTTTTGTACAAATATTCAGTGTAATCCTTCACAATCCGTTAGACGGGATGCGTGGTTATTCATACTGCTAGTCTCTTCAGGTAGCTGTTGCCAATCGCGGATCTCCTTACGATGAACAGTGCGTCGTTGCATTAAATTATCTGCTTGAACTTATGAGATTGACAGTTCATGATCGAAAGACCTTGCCAATGGTGCGACCAAACTTGCTTTATTATAACGTAAAATTAGCGTGAGTTCATATTAACATTGAGCTGATGTGAATCATCACTGTTGTAGGGTTTACTTGTGCTTGTCGTCGGATTGTCAAATTACAGTCGTAAGTAAAATACAAACATTAGAAAAGACAAACTAAGTTTGCCACCTAAAAAGCCGATTCGTGAAAAAACTAAGCCAGCGAGGAGCTGTTCCAAATGACCCGCATCTCCAGGAGAGTTCGTACCTTGTGGACGATCTATCCCATAGAGAAAAGAATGTAGGAACAGAAAACAGCAACGCCAATAGATAGCATATAACAGTTACAAAGTTGGTCTGCGCGGCGTACTAAGACGTCGATGAGGACGGGACACGGCATCGTGACGGTCAATGCAATAGAGGTTGGTATAAGAAAGAGGAATTAACTACCGTCCAAAATATACTTCCCAGAGCACAACGGCAGAGGAATAAGTTTGTATATCGATCTTTGTATATCCAGGGTTAATAACCAGAGGAGTGAAGAGGGCAAATGAGAAGATCCGCTACGGCCATCAAATAATAAAACGTCAGTGTATTTATTTTCTTTTTTGCGTACAAACAGTATAATAAGTATATTCCGGGCGTGCAAGTGTAAAAAATAACAGCGTGGAAAGCAATAAGAACGATAGCGTACATTCCATTTTAGAGCACGTAAGCCGAAGATAGATATTGATACGTACGTCTTTTAAGTGGATCAAGATGGCCAATGTAGAGTTTCGAGGTCACTCATTTTGTCAACAATGGTTTATATATGGTATCGCTAGTGACGTCCACGCCGCGTTTTATTAGTAGATATCACTTTTACAAACGAGGTTTTGTAACAGGTCACAGATTTCTCGGTGACGCAATCAAATGTTTCAATGAGTTTTTTTGCTGTTGTATGATTCATGAATACCCTTCTCCTGACACACCACACACACAAAAAATTAAAAGCCATGGCTTCTTAGAGAATAATTAGGTTGGGAACCTAGGACCCCCTGGGCACTAACGGAAGTGAAACAAATCAATTATTTTACTAGTTAAAAATTTAAAAAATTAATTTATTTGCTAGATATTACCTTAGGAGGCAATATTAATAAGTAATACTATATCACAATAACCTTTTTGTATGGATAGCATCAATTTTGTTTTGTCAGACCGTGCTTTAACTGTGTAAGTCTATAAAAAAAAGACCAGGTGAATTTGAAGTAAGTTCTGAGAAAAATAAAGATGGTATAGATGGCTATATTTTACTAACTTATTTTAATTGGTGATTCCTATAGTAGATATGAATGATTTCGGTTCAAAACCTTAATCTGAGTTGTGCTGATGGAAATGTGCGAACCACTTTTTCGGAGTGTGACTAGTTTTCATTGGCCATACGTCACTAGGTCAAAGTCAGATTTATTTTTATTATGGATGTTGGTTCTACGTGACCCCATTTACTTGTGTTGGGGTCATGAGTCAAACTCGCATGGAAAAGTGGTTATCTTGGTTAGGTCCCTAGGACCACCCGGTACAACGGATTTGTTTTTTTTGTTTCATATCTAAATGAATTTTGAGACTGGTCCACATGGTACTGGTAGGGTGCAACTTTTAGACAGAACTTAAAAGCAATGTTCTTCTCAACCTATGTTGACAGAAACTCAACAGGCGCTTTTGTATATTCTATAAATAGAAAAAATATAATAAGATGGGTTGAATTAGGGCGCTGCTACGGCAGGTCAATAGGTTATTGGCCAGACCTGCTCCAGAACAACCCAACATGTAGAGAATACAAAGAAATCACCTGTAGAAATAGCTGAAATGTCAGGTGAACAAGTTCATGCAGTGTATTCTCTTCGCATGCTTGGTTGATTTGGAGGGCAAACAAGTGTCCATTCAATATAATTTACCTTCCGTGCAAGCCGCCCTATTCAACACAAATTATTATATTTCTTATTTATTAGAAATAAAACGCTCATGTGTGAGTTCTGCAACATAGGTTGAAAGAAAACATTGCTTTGTAAGTTATGTCAACATTGCACCCTAAATACCATGGGACCAGTTCAAAATTCTCATTTGATATGAAAACTAAAAAAAAACAAATCCGTTAGTACCGGGGGGTCCATGGGACCATACAATATATAACCACTTTTCCATGCGAGTTTGTCATACCAAACACAAGTAAATGGGGTCACGTAAGAACCAACATCAATATAATTCCATAATAAAAAATGAAAATCTGAACTTTGACATGGCGTATGGCCAATTGAAATTGTCACTCTCCGAAAAAAGTGGTTCGCGCACACTTCCATCATCAGCAACTCAGATATAAGGTTTTGAAACGAAAATCATTCATATTTACTATAGGAATACCAATTAAAATACGTATAAGTAAATATAGCCAAAGTATACCATTTTCTATTTTTCTCAGAAACTTCACTCTCAAATTCACCTTGGTCTTCCCAATAGACGTACACAGTTAAGAGCACGGGATGACAAAAACAAAATTGATTGCTATCAGCATACAAAAGGTTATTTTGATTACGTATTATAATATTAATGATTTGCCTCCTAAGGTCTATATCTAAGCAAATAAATTATTATTTTTAATTTATAAGTAGTAAAATAGATGATTTGTTGCATTCCGTTAGTGCCAAGGGGGGGGGCTAGCCGGGTTCCCAACCTAATTATTCTACGAAGCCATGGGCTTTGTTTTACTTTTTGTGTTTGTGTGTGTCAGGAGAAGGTATTCATGAATCAGACAAAACAGCAAAAACTCATTGAAAAAATTTTGATTGCGTAACGAAATCTGTGACCTGTTACAAAACCTCGTTGGAAAAGTGATATCTACTAATAAAACGCGCGTACGTGACGTCAACTAGCGAAGCCCTATTATAAAAACCATGTGAACAAATGAGTGACTTCGAAACTCTACATTTGGCATCTGATCCACTTAAAAGACGTAGTATCAATATCTATCTTCGGCTTGACTTGCCTCTTTAAAAGGGAATTTTTAACGCGATCGTTCTTTATTGCTTTCCACGCTGTTATTTTTACACGTGGCAAGCCCGGAATATACTTATTCTATGGGTTACGCAAAAAGAAAAAAAAGAATAGCATGACGTTTATAATTTTAGGGATTGGCCCGTAGGGATCTTCTCATTTGCCTCTTCACTCCTCTGGTGATTCACCAAATGGATATAACACAGATCGAATACAAACTTATACTATGCCGGGTGATGCTCTGGGAAAGTAATGTTGGGGACGGTATTTAATTCTCTTTTCTTAACAACCGCTATTGCATTTGACCGTCACGATTGCCGTGTCCCGTCCTCATAGACGTTTAGTACGCCGCGAGAGCCAAATTTGTAACTGTTATATGCTATCTATTGGCGTTGCTGTTTTCTGTTCCTACATTCTTTCTTATGGGATAGATCGTCCACAAAGGTACGAACTCGCCTGGGAGATGCGGGTCATTTGGACCAGCTCCTAGCTGGCTAGTTTTCACGAATCGGCTTGATTACGGTGGCAAACATAGTTGTTTCTTCTAAATGTTGTATGGTACGTAGGACTGTATTTGACATCCGACGGACAAGCACGGGTAAAACCTACAGCAGTGTGATATCCACAATCACGCATCAAATGTTTCATGAAACCTCACTCTAATTATTCAAGGTTATAATAAAGCAAGTGGTCGCACCCATTGCAAAGTGTTCGATCATGAACTCATCCAGAAGTTCAGCAAATAATTAGATGCAACGAGCACTGTTCATCGGAAGGAGATTTCCCGCTAATGCGAAGCTACCTTGAAGGACTACGAGTATGAATAAAACCCGCCATACGTCTAACTGAGGGACGGATTTCAAACGGAATATTTACAAAACACAAAGAAAAGGAATATAAATTCCAAAAATTTAAAAAAAAGAAAGACAAAAATGCTACTCTTACAAACTATTGTCTTCTTTGCCACCTGTCCAGCCAATTGCAATGAAGCAGTCAAGGACGCAATTTGATGTTATCAATCAGTACCCCAGAACTCTATGTGTTGTTCGTTCTGGTTAACATTCTCTTTTACATTATAATAATGTATGCAATCCTTCATTATTATGGTTTGTAAATAGCGATTAAGAATTGATTGGTGTCCAGTATTAAAAGCGGTTCTGGTACATGTTTTGAGAAAATAATATTCTTCAAGAAGTTATTACTTATTAAGATCCAACGTTTGGAAATGGAAGGTACATAGATTGAAAGAATATTATTTAAGGCGTAATAGGAAAACAGGATATGCATATTCACAGGCCTTAACCCCTCGTATAACTAAAGAACTTTCTTCTGGGCGCTTGTTAAACGGTATACGCTTTTTACAAGCTTTCAGTAATTGTTTTCACAATGATCGAATTTAGACAGGACATAGACAAATTTACGATCGACGCAGCTATCGGAACTAGGCTGTTTTTATAGTCCGGTTGCTCGACCCAAGACTTGCGAAAGCGGTCCACCAAAATGTTTGAGGGTTTCTAGGACAACATTGACCTGCTGATTCCAAATTCGGGATGATGCCACTTTGGCACCATTGGCATGGTGAGATATGGAAGGGGGTAATTTAAAAGGGGGGTAAAATTTGAAATGTTTAATGTGGATTTGAAATATGTATAGGGAGTGTTTTCTGTGCCTAAGGTTTAAAAAAAGTATAGTTTGCGATACCTGCAACCTTTGTGTTTACACTACAGACCAAAAATTTGTTCAAGGTCATCATGGGATTAAATATTTACAACGATCCGATTGTTTCAAATTGGTTGCAAATTGTTCGTCGGGGAATGTTTAAAACAGAAATAAAAATTTACCTCATGTAAATCATTGCTAAGGTATCAACAGAGACTAAAAAATGATTAACCCCCATGGACCCTGTGGACCTTCTCCATTATTTGCCCCTTATTTATACCACAAAGGTCCAACAAAGTGTGTAACAATATTGACATTAACTATCAAACAGAATGAGGAATTTGAGCCCATTTTGAAAAGAATCTGTGCATTCTAAATCGTTTACCCCAGGATGACATGACCTTTTAACGACGGTTGTGTGTTAAAAAGTAAATGTCCTAGATATAGCAAACTCTAATTTTTTTAAATCATTAGGACCAGATGAAACATGATAACACCTTTGAACCCATTATGAAGCATTTACAAATTTACCCTGTTAATTCACCCACGAGCCTATCTCAAAATGATCACGGATACCAAGTGGCATCATCCAGATTTAGATCAGCGGTCAATTCTTGCCTAGAAAACCCATCAAAAATTTTGTGTGGACTCTTGCGCAAGGTCACATGCAAGGTTCTTTGGCCGAGCACCAGACTAATAGTTCAAATGACCGAACAGCTCTTAATGGTTCACATTAAAGGCAATTCGAGTCATGGATATCGTCAAGCGGGGTCTATCATTGTTATACATGTCAATTGTGATGTCTCATTTCGAGGTATGCAACACAAGAACGTCTTCTTTGAAGTTTATCCTGTATGAATCGCATTTTATCAAGGACAATGTTTTAAATGTATTCAAATAATAAATGGTGACATGCACCAATCATACTAAAATCTTCTTCAAATTGTTACACGCAAGCGCGTACGGACTCCGATCAGCATTAAACATACTTCGATTGCTGGGGCCAAAAATATAGAGAGACTCACCACATCTGTGCAGATTAAAGTTTCTTTACAGCCCGAAGTCTGGAAAATTTACCCATCTCAATTCGCAAAGCCAAAAACTTGCCCCCCAGTTTCAAAAAGAGCTTAAAACTCATATTAGTTTTCCCAACGTAATTGTTTTGTTTGTTTTTTCTCTGTTGATGTACTCGGTGCTGTTGTTAACTTTGCTTTTGCTGTTGTTGGTGTAGGCGCCGTGAGTTTATTGAAGTAAAATGGCCACGATGGTCGTCTTTGACTCGTATGGGCACTTACATATTGTCTTATTCCCTTAAAACGACAACGAGCACATGTTGTGCGATTAACCATATTTTCAGAGAATTGTAAACTAATGTCAATTTATATAAGTTTGCTTTTACATAGAACACGATTTAGGCGCATTTAAAAAAGGTGATTTTACTTCCTAAATGATCGAATTTTAAGTTATAGTGTTCGTGTTTGCGCCCGAATTACCGAATGTGTGTTGATGATAACAATTTTCAAGATCTTTGAACAAGGGAAGAATTGCGAATAGGAGGGCCAGATAAGAGAGGGAGAACTATAAAAGGGCAAGAACCTGAGGGAACGGGAAGGGGAAGGGCGACAAGTAGGAAAATAAAGGGCGACGCTTCCACATGGAGAGCTTAAGCTTCCGAGAATCGGCGCAAACGGAAAAACTCAGCATGAGTCGGGAGCATAGATAGGATGGCACTTAGAATGGCGTGAAAATGTATTAGTAAAAATAATTCGGTGGTAATTTGTCTAATGGGGATTTTAAAAGCGGTACACGCATTCAAATATCGCGAGTTGGGCCTTGTTGTGCGGTATCCTGATTTTTTTGCGCGGCTACTTTTATTGTCACTTCGAAAGACAGTTACCATTTTTAATATGGAATGGATATACCCCATCTGTACGATGTTTTCACTGCGGTAGGAATACATGATATATAATTGAAATTTCCTTCGGAAAATAGACAACTTTTCAACGCCTTCCTAAAGCATATTGTTTATTTTTAAGGCAAAACCCTATGACGTCACTGAGTATTCCTAAATACAATCCACACCATTTATTACGAATTTTATCGTGTCGGTTGATATGAGCTGTTTGCTTCCTATGAACTATAATTTTTGAGTAAGTTTAAACCAACTTAGATGACCCAAATATGAAACTAGCCATAGTAACAGCTCTCTCTTGAAAAAGTAACGTAAATTCCCCGACTTTTAATATTTTACATTTGGAAATGGATTAGTGTCATTGTTAGAAAATGTTGTTTCAGCATAAACGTCGAAAGAGGGGTAGGGCTACTTTTCTTCCTGTTTACAGTATAACCCTACAGCGAATATACTAACTACATCTTGAGAAAAAAACCCAACAGTTCGTGCGCAAAATATAAATGCCATTTAATTCTTTTTGGAGCTTCCAAAATATCCACGGGTTATTTCCCAACAATTTGCCATTTTAAGTTAATTTACCAAACATGCCCCTTGAGTTGCAGTTGTCGGGTGGAATGGAAACATACTAAGCGTAGTCAAGGTGATATAATGGGAAAAATTTAATCCACAGTGGTGCAACGAAACCGAAAATCTGTTGTTGACGGCTCAACATGAATTCATTTACGTACCGTTTATGATCTATAAACTTAGGGTGTGGCCATCTTTACTATTGTCTGTGAGTCATTTATTACATTAGTCAATTAAAAGGCAACTAAAACCATGCAAAGAACTGACGAAAACTAAAACGAAAAAAAAGAACATTTTACAATTTTTAATGCACGATCGGAATCTGCCTCTCATATAAAATAGATTTTAGCATAGCCTATTCAAAACATGATGAAACAAAGCGGACAAAATTAAAAGCGTATGTACATGAAAGTGCAAAACGGCCTTCATTATCACATATGATAAACGAATGAGCAAAACGAGATTTGTAAAGCACAAAAAAAACCACGAACAAACAAATACAATCCTGATTTTATACCAAGAAATGCCAGGCGACTTCAAATATTTTCCCACAGGAAAAAAACACCGCATTGTTTGCCGTTAATGGTTGAGTGTTATATTAGATAAAGCGACGCAACCTAAATTAGTTTAAGCCATTACATCGTTTCAGGTACTTTCCTCCAGAGAGTGCTTCTTTGTTGTTTTTTCTTTTCCGCATGGATAGAAGTGTAAGTGGAGAAAAAACCTTCTAAGAAACACAATACAAAGGCAAGGTATTTCAAGTAATAAATCATCAAACGCCAGATGTGCTTTTTAAGCGTTATAGTACTTTCAATCCCTGTTTTGAATTTTGTGGTAACACATTGAAATTGGGTATAGGTTCCAGGAAATGAGATGATAAACCTACTCCAAATTGTTGGACATTCCATTGCAATAAAAACAGGGCCAGAAGCAAAAAAGAATCACACTACAGGACATCATTGTGAAACTATTGATTCAGTCAGTGTCATGATAGATTTCACAAGTCACCTGTAATTTTCTGTTACTCTCTGATAAATCAAGGGTACCACAAATCGATGTCATCACCAACCCACATATTGAATGCTTTTGGTCCCTCCGGTAGACTTGAAACACAAACCCACATCCATTTATTGCATTTCCTGGTCCTTTAGGAAAATACATTTGGTATCTGGGTTAAATCAAGGCATAACAGCAACCGCAATTAAGGTAGTGCTGGTCGCTTGGCGTCGAGGTAGGCGATTATAAAAACCTTATTGAAGCAGACAACGCTCTCCAGATGCGGGGGGCATTTGGCAAGAGCATACCTGGGCAGACAGACGATGGAACCGGAGAATATATGATGGTAACTATATTGTTGGGAAAGAGGAAAACTACACTAGTTACTCATAAGCTCCGATGGAGTGTCTTAGTTCGGGATCCAACTGTAGATGCTAGAAGATGTGGCCCAGGAGCTCTGGGGTAGAGGTAATATAATAAGGATTCCTATCCAGGACCAATCCGATGGAGTATCTGAGTTCGGGATCCAACTGTAGATGCTCAGTAGGTTGTGGCTAAGGGGCTCCGGGGTTAGAGGTAATATAATAAGGATTCTCTCCAGAACCAATCGGAAACTAGATAAGATTTGTAAAAAAAAAAAAAATGGTCAGTAGACTGAATATAAGCTTACATTTGCAGAGCAAAGCATGCTTAATGGTTTCTTTTAGGAAGTCTAAAAATGTATGTTTAATCTCGTCAAACTTCAAAAAAGTTTAAAAAGGTTTTGAACAGCGAATCAATTGCAATTTAACAGAGGTATCCGCCGACGAACCCGAAATAGAAAACCGCTTTCCCAAACGACTTTTGCCATAAAAATTTGGTTCATAATAGGATAAACATTAAATAATTTCCATTTGCGAAATAAAAGAAATTAAAACAAGTGACTCCAAGTACGATTTTTAAGCGGGCAACAAAACAAGTGTGAATAGCGCCACATAATGCATAGTTAGGCTAATTATCATAAAAAAACGCCATGGCGGATTCGATTTTTTTTCACCAAAATATGCACAAACTGAAAAAATTCCCATTAAAATAAAAAACTGATTTGAGCCTAGGAGTTACAATCTCATTCTCATCTAGTTCGAGTCTCTACATTTACAATGTTGATTTCGGGTGGAACTTCCTTTAAGTATTTTTTTAGCTTTATTTTTTTAATCTCTAAGATTTGATATTCTCTACATAGAACCCCAAAAACAATAGCGCAAACAACAATTAAAACAATAACAGCTAAAAACAAGCAATCAACAACAAACAAAAAAGAACATTTACAAACAGCTGCCAAAATCCCAAACCAGGGTACGTAGACCAGCATAAAAGAACTTAGTGGTCTGCACCACTATAACGGTAAAGAGGATGACACCGATAAGAGGGACCGAGGAGATCCAAGGACGGACCCAGAATTGACAAGCGTGGCAGGACGCATCGTTGAATCGGGGCAGGATCTAGGTTTTTCCACACCATTACCGACAGGCTCTAGGGTTTTGACACACCTTACTTATATCGATACAGGACCATCTCTCGATTAGATTACTTAGCGAAATCGTAACAAGCAGTGAGCAGTGATGTAAGCGCGGCACGTATCAACATTGTAATTGTTAATTTCCACCAACAGCTTATACGTTGTCAAAGGTGGCTCAAAATTGTGTCCACTACCGCCTCATGAACGCGAAGACGGGTCTGGGTCAAAGCCCTACCCTAGCCAAATGGAGATAGGTTTCGAATTATTAGAAACTAAAGGAAGACTCTATAACAGGGAATCGGACATGGAAAACACACAACACACAAATAAATATCAAAATATTTTTAACCAAAATCAAAGTAAAGTAAGACCTTTTCGAATGGCTACTTAAAACTACCCAGGGGTAGAGAGTATACATACACACATTACAAGGTGTGTGTGTGTGTGATGTGTTGTGTGTGTGTGTGGGGGGTTTCTGTCTGGCTGTCTGACTGTCTGATTGCCTTTGTGTGTGGGTGGGTGTGTGTGTGATGTGCGTATATGGTGCGTGTGTGTTGGTATATGTACGATGCACTGTACAAGAGATACATTCTGAGAGTATTTTAAGTTTTAAAGGGACATTCTGAGAGTATTTTTACACTGTGGGAGTATTTTTCTTACATTGTGGGAGTATTTTTACTATAGTTACTACGTTACTTTTTGCCCTATAACGGAATAAAATGCAATCTAGTATTGAGGTTTATTCCGTAAACGAGTAGAAAGAGGATTTTTTCTACAGTTTTAGTAACTATATAGGCCTGCGGCGCAATTCTTCCTGGCTAAGAAAACGAGTAGTTTAGTACAAACAAAGAAAAAATGTCTTTAAAAAAAAAAAAAAAAAAAAAAAAAAAAAAAAAGAAAGTTTCCTTTTTAGCAGATAATTTTCAAAACTATATAGTTATGAAATTCGTCCTATCTAGTTTTAAATAGTGTGTTTTTCTTCTTGAAAAATGCTAAAAGTGACTTTTTACGAGATTTTAAGTAATCATCCCAAATGTCCTCTTGTAGCTTGTATGAGAGAACGTATATTGAAGGGAGAAAGAAAAAAGATGGAGATGATAGATGGATGGATGGTTTATTTTTAATAACATCTTTAACATTTCGTTTATTAACCAGGCCTACAGGATTAACGAGGTGCAGTGAAGTCGTTTACACTAAAAATTAAATCCACAGTTTGTGTCATTTTGCACAAAATTGGCTGCCTTGACCAGTGGCTGTTTGTTATTGTCAGGGACAGGATTAGTCCACTATTTGAGCTTATGGTCCAGGTTTGTCAAGCAGCGGGTAGTGGATCGGGATTGGTTTTGGATGCTTGGTATGGGGGTACAATGTTACCATTTTTTATTTAAATGTACACCAAAATTTTCCTTTTAAAAGTCGGGTTTTCGACTCACTGTAACAATATTCACTCATGCCAATCAAGTTTCTGTTAACTGTTCATCCGACTATTGATTACGCCAGACATTTCTTCTGCATCGTCAGTCAATTGTGGGTCCGAACTCACTATTGGTCATCTTATTCTGTCCCTGACTACATGAGTTTAATAGGCCAATAGTTGGCTTCAGCTTCAGGCTTTGTAGGTCATGGTTTCACCCGTAGACCTTACAAACTTCGTTTCACTGTTTGCGAGATTGCACCACGGGATGGATCAGGGGTTTGGCACACAGTTGCCCCACACAACACCTCTACACTACGGATTCAAACATGGCACCTTGTCAACACACACTTGTTGACACCCGTGGAGGGAATTATAAATTTTAAAACAAGTATTTAGTTTTGATCGTTGTATTAACTTCAATTACATTAATTAGGTTCAATAATAATTAGGTTTCTATAATAAAGTTGTTAATTGATAAAACTAATAGACTTACTACTGGTGTGTGCAGCGAAACGGGCGCAGCTAGATTACTAAAAAGATGCAGAAATTAAAACACCATAGGCGAATTTCAGACGTGTCCTCGGAGGATTGTCCTTATGAAGAAAAGAAAAACCACTCCGTAGTTGACTCCCGAAGTCGGAGGTCAAACTAAATATAAAATCCAAAAGTAAACGTGATGTAGCTTGTTTATCCTTGGATAACTCAGAGGCCACGAATTACAACCGAAGACGGCTACACAGTCAGACGGGCAATATGAAGACAATTACGTCAATGTCACTTTAGAGATCTCTCACAATGAACTTGGAGCAAGATGTATGAAACTCTTCTCTCTCATGATTTATATAGTCTCTCAGACAACTCCAGAAGGATCTAGAACTTCTATAGAGTCATTGCATCATGAGTCGTGAGCTTTCCTGAAACATTCTCAGGTTCCCCATAGAATGTTCTTACATCACCGGTCCCATGCGCACAAACAATTCCCTGGACGGTGTATGCAGAGGGCGCCATCTATAGGTCAGTGATACTTTCCAGCAGAGCATCCTAACTTGAGTACGTTTCCAGTCCAGAGGGGGGGGCATTCTAATACCCCTCTTTTTGTTATAAACACAAAGATATGCACACAAAACAGGTTGTCGTATATTAGATGTTAATAGATTAATTTAAATATGGGAAGGTTATTTACCAGCATAGCAAAAGTTTTTCAACAATGAAGTGCATTATTATGAATATTTTTTAAAAACAAATGATTTGCATGACGAATTTTAATTAGTCAAATAAGACATTTTTAACACTTTTTTTTGACTCATTAATATTTCAGTTGTACCGACAGCATGGTGCAGTGGCCCTCGCACAAAGACAAAAGCTGGACACAACTCAAAGGACATGCGAACCATTAATGGCGTCTTCGTCCTACTCTATTCTGAGTTTCTACAGTGATTTCAGGATTGCATCTGCAGTGGTTCGGAGAGGCACAAACAAAGATCTCCATTGGACCGCCTGATACAAATTTCTAGTGACAGTAACCGACGTGATGGATTTGCGCATGTGTAGTACATTGGGTGACTGACCTCTAATTATACACACAATCGAATGTGTGTACATTGTACGTGGTACGTGTCATGCAAACCCATGCTTGACCGCGCCAAAAAACACGTTTCCGCGGCATATAATATGACGCAATCAATACTCCAATTGAAATTCCCAGTTCAAACTTGGTCCACTGCCGGAAAATAGCATGCATATTTCCATTGTCACCTTAATTAAAGTGAATGTCACCTTGCAATGATGACCATGTGGGTTCAGGAATGATCTAAGTAATCCCGACACACATAGTAGAATCTCCACTAGTTAAATTATATCGGGCATAATCTACCATTATTTAGGAGTACTTTTCAACACTCAATTCCGGGATTGACTCATTGGCGCAACGTCACTGACATAAAACAACAGAAACACTGAACAAGGGAAAAGTCTATTTAAATTCTGTTTCAGCTTCGGCTAGCCGAGGGGACCATACCGGATTTTCCCATAATCATTGCGAATATAATTTTACCACCCGATGGTTCTAAAAAAGTCTCTCGAACGTCATGAACACACAATACAGAATTTCAAAAATCCCCAAGCTTGTATGCAAATATGACGTCACCATTCAGTAATGAGAGTAATGAGCGCGCTTTCATTTGTAATAAAATGATGGAAAGAAGTGTGTCGTGGACGGAGAAACATTACACTAAAAATGGTGAATAAGGTTGTTGGGACAACAACACCGGCGCATTATTAAACTTGTTACCTGTAAAATCTGGTATAATATGCGTTCATTAAACATTTATTTGGCCATTGCCCTTGGATTCAATCCATTGCATGCCAAAAGTTACCTTTAATATCACTCCAGTATAATCCGATCGAACAACTTCAGATAATCATACATTGTGAATTTGATAAAAATGTTTATCGAACGTATTAAATCAACACGTTCATTCAAACTGATGGTTCACTGACCTCCGACTTGCAAGGATTGTTTAATGGAAATAACCAGTAATGCTACCAACGGTAATATCATCTGTATAAACCTACTTTTTCATCAAACATTTAAAGGGGCATTTCGTGATCCACAACCTCGTCCCCAGGAACTTACATACCAAAAGTTGAGATTTTTAATATCATCTGCCTACGTTGCCGTCGTAGTAATCCAGGGTACCTAATACTTACGTGCCAACAAATTCGGTTCGTATCTGTAAGAAAATTCGCAATTTTGTATTTTCAGTCCGTAAACGGACAGAAGGAAATTAAAGTACGTGGCCCTATGGGACCGTGGGACAACAACAATTCTCAAAACACAAACCGCAGATCGGGTATGAACGCAAATGGCGAGAATAAGTTTTCTCAAGGAATCTAATGACGATGATAAAACGAAGTGCTGGAATCACAAAATACGCCTTTAATATGGTCAGTCACCTTGTTCTCAATGCATTGCACGAAATTTGAACAACCCAATTTTGAAAATTAATTACAATGTCTGAAAAAAATATTGATCATTGCACTAACGGAAAATGCAAAAAAATATAAGTTAAGAAATGACCTATGTGAGGCAAATTCTATGAAATGTTTCATTGAGATCAACAAAAATAAAAATCGGAAAAACATTGTGTTGTTGTAAATCTACAGATGCAACCAACCCGTGGATGGTTTATCACTGACCTGACCAAGTTTACCAAATTTAAGTAAAGAAAACAAAGGTTTGTTATGCTTAATTAGTGACCTATAATCATTATCTATTTTAAAGACAAACAAACAGATTCAATAGGAGAATTCTAGAATAGATATCAACAGAAAATCAGTTTTCGAAGTTTGATGTAAGCGCGAGGCTCATTTGAATTTCCGTCTTTTTGCCCAATTTTCGCGTTTTGAAAACATGTTTGCCCCTAATTGCAGATCTCAAATAACAACTTCATCTTTTATTGCTGATTTGGGCGTTTGTCTTATGACCGTTTACATGTGGTATAAATTCGTGCAAAAATTCCCTCGGGAAAGTGGTTTCTTGGGGGGGGGCCATGGGCCATGGAACCCCCGGCACTAACGGGAGTGAAGGAGTGAAAAACCACAAAACACACCTCTCTATGAAGCCTGCTATAGAAGATTTAGTGAAAAGTCACGACGTAGTCAACGACGGCCAATTCGCGGATGGTAGTTACATTCGATGACTGACCCTAAGGTATACACAGAAACGAATGCAGAAATCGGTGTGTACATTGTACGTGACATGCAAACCATGCTTGACCGCGCGCACAAACACGGTTCCGCGCATATGATTATGACAGCAATCCATACTCCCATTGCATTTTCCAGTTCGAACTTGGTTCCCTGCTGGAATAGCCTTGCATTTTGCATTGTCACCTTATTAAAATTAAATGGCACCTTGCCATAATACACTGTGGGTTCAGAATATGAAGTAATACCGACACAGCTAGTACCTCTCACTAGCACATTCTTCGCGCATAATCTACGATTATTTAGGATTACTTTTCAACCGCGCAATTTTCACGGATTGACTCATGGCGCAACGTTACTGACCATAAAAACAATACCAACACGGAAAGTCTTATTTAAATTCTGTTTTTCAGCTTTCCGAATAGCCGAGACAATACCGTATTTCCCATTTATCATTGCGCATCTAAGTTGACCATCTGAGGTCTCAAAAGTCTTCTCGAACGTCATGAACCATATGCAGAATTTCCAAAATCTCCCCAAGCTGTATCACAATATGACGTCACCATTCGTAATGAGAGTAATGAGCGGCGCTCTTCATTGTAATTGTGTGGAAGAAGGGGGTACGGCAAAACCTCTTGTCACTTAAATGTTAATTACTAGAGTTGGAGACATTTGGGCGGTCAAGACATGGTTAATGAGAAAACAGAGAAACAGAATTGTATGTGTCCACTATTGATGTTTGGTTCACTCCTCATATTATCGAACATGCAGTGGACAATATTTATTTTGTTTTATGCTCCACGTTCTGACCACTTAGCGTTTGTGTAAGTTTTGTTCAGAAACAGATTCTCTAATGACAGTTTAACAACACATGGATTGACAATGATGAATTTCCAATCCGTAAAAAGCCTCATTGATGACTGTATTAAGGAATACGGTGTTATAAAATGTTCGCCTAAACATTTGGGGACTTTTGCAAAAACAAAATTCGTAGTTTAACGTCAAGTTGAAAGTGTCTAAAACATTCTGATATGGACAAATTTAAGATGCACTCTTATAACTGTAAATTGAATTAAGGTTTTATATACCCCCTTCATATGAAGAATACAAATAAGATCAAAAAAATGGATGGAAGAAGGTGAGAAGTGTACGAAATATTTCCTGAATCTTGAGAAGAAGCATGTTCTGGTACGGTCTATTAACAAACTGCATTGTAAAAGTGCGATGTTACTACTGATCGATCTGTACGTATTTCTCGAGTAATATAAAGATAAATTAATGTCTCAATTAATGATTTTGTTTTGATGAGTTTTTTGAGTCTCCATTTTTCTCACTTTCAGTGATGAAGATCGTGAAACATGTTAAGCATTTTAACTACTGATGAATGTTTTGATGCGTTAATGCCATGACGAAAAATAAAAGCCCATGGTATGATGGGCTCACTGAGAATTTTATCGTCACTTCTGGTCCAAGATACGTCATATGGTTGCTGCTGCGTTTAATGACGCATATCATTCCTGTCATTCACCACCTTCCTTATCCATGAGGTAAAGGTCTTTCTCGTGATCAGGCTGGACAATTGGCGTCCAATTGCTTTGTTAAATATTGACTACACCAAAGCTCTCGCAAACATTCTCACACGCGCGGTGGGAATTGTGATCAGAATGGGTTTGTCAAGGGCAAAGTATCTAGAAAATATACGGCTCATTGAAGATGTTTTGAGATATGTTGATAATCAAATGTGCCTGGTATTATGAATCTTGAGATTTTAAGCGTTTCGATAGTATCCATGTAAATTTATCTCGTACGCGATTTTGTTTCGTTAATTTTCACCACCAATACAATCAAATCATCCACGGTGTCCCTTTTCGTTTACCTCACCATCAGTTACCATTTTCCCATATTTACACTCGCTGGGGGGGGGGGGGAGGATCCCACCTAGAGTTAGCATGGGAGTACACTATAATAGATCAGAATTTTGATGCTGTTTTCCGTAGAATACCTGGTCACGTTATATTTTCTTCAGTTTGTTTGACGCTGGGTCATAAGCTCTTTAAAATCGATTGAACTACTGAGTTCTCTTTATAGAGCTGTATAGAACATATCGTATCATAGACCGGTGCATACTGTTTGTTTGCTGTAAAAGCTTGGTGTGTTCTAATGAACAACGAGTAGGTTTGTATAACCCTGAAACATACAACACAATGACCTGCTTATTAGAAAATAATGATAAAGGGGGGCTTGTAGGTCCACACGGGTGTTTTCATTTTAAGCGTAAAGTGCTCTGTGTCAAAAATACGATAATTCTTATTTGGTTTTTACTAA
>JAMKCH010037922.1:0-14698 GCA_023653785.1 Ophioderma brevispina | reverse complement strand
TCATGCTTGTGGTTAAAAGCTCTCATTTTGTAAAGGGTTCTGCGGGTTACTTGATTGTTGGGTCATTTCTTAAAAACTATTAACTCTAACTTTGGAACTTTTTCAGGAATATTAGCTAACAGTCCATCTTAATTTAACCAAAGCAATACGTAGTCAAGTGCTTTGGTCAAAAAACTTATGGCGCCTGTGACCAAGTGTTGCGTTTTTTTTGGGACACAGGTTTGTACACTTGAAGCAAAATGTGATTTATTGATAATAGTCGAAAATGTCCCCCGATTTTGGTCTTAAAGTGAAAGCGTATTTTGATGCCCAAATTAGTCACCATTTTCACTGTTTAAGGTGGGTGACCAACAACAACATCCCCCCACTTTATTTCATGAAATTGAGATTTTGGTAAATCAGATCCAAATCATAATTTTCCTCATTACCCTAGTGAAATTTAAGGCCATGCGGGCAAATGTTTCCTTTGATGTTCACTACAAATGTGGTCGACCACTTAATTACCGCACATGTCCTATGAGCCAATTTAGTATGCACTTTGCTTCTTCAAATGGCGTGACCCATTTAATTGCCTAGTTTGGAGGGGGGGAAATAGAATATTTTTATCTCAGGGCCCATAGGTGTAGTAGGAAATTTTTTACTATTTGACCGGCTCTTTCAGGGGTGGCGCCAGGATAAAATCATTGAGGGGCGAAACATCAGGGGGGGCACTCATAGAGGTAAGAAAACCCTGTTTTTACACAATTATTTCTTAAACACCTGTAGTAAAGCTCAATAGCCTCTTAGCCCTATACCATCCTTACCATGTTGAGGATTGACTCAGAAAATCAAATAGTCAATAGGCACTCATGGGTTATTGGAAAATAAGGTTCAACAGAACGGGCCATGCATGTCATTTGTCTATTGCCCTCAGTATGTGAGAGATCATTCGGTGTTTGTTGGAACAACTCATTTGACAAACGCCTTGGTTTGTTCCCAACTAAAATAATGGAATCCCCATGTGAGAGCATAGTCATATGACCAAGAATACTCTCTTATTGTAAAGGTGAAACGAGCGATTTCAAATAAGGAATGTCCATAAAAAATGTGAAAAAAATGATTTTTTGCTCTGGGTAAAGTTATATCAAAAAATATCCCCTCTGAAAGGATAAGCTGAGAAATGTTTACTTTGGTACAAAAAATTGTGAAAAAATATCTAATTTCAGAGAAGCAAATACAAGATTCATCCTATGTTTTATTGAAATAAAGCATATACAAATTCACTTTGTTTTCATTTTAAGCTATTTTGTAGCAAATAAATGGTAGGGAATCCATTGCGTGTCAAATCTATATGAATTACTACATATCACATGAAAATATGATGACATTGAATCTTCTCATTGCACCTTAAAAAGGGACAAATACCCATTGCCCTAGCCTCCACCCTACCAATCACCACATCAAAACTTATATTTGATCATTAGAAATCTGTATATTTCTCATCTGTTCTGCAAAAATATTTGACTGAGTTTCCCCCATTAGATGATACACAAACTAAAATCATGAGTTGATACAGTACAGTAAGCCAAAAGGTATATGTATGGCCTACACTACTCTGCAAGCATATTGTAATAAGGTAAGACTATGCACATAAATGAATTTTGGATTGAAAGCGGCCTGCACATTTTCACAAAATATGAAATTTCTGCAATTGTGCCTCTCAAATGAGTCTAGGCCATGGAAGAACAGAGAATTTTGACGCATAAAAATAACATACCCCAAAAACCGATAGGGACCATTGTATGAGGATGCAAGCCATCCAGGTAATTTAGGCCAACTTTTAAGATTCCATACTTATCAAACAAATGTGTATATTGAATGAATATTTTTGATCGTACTCACTTGTATTAAAATCACAAAGGTTATAGACCGGTCACACAGTGTGCATATTAGAGGGACACATGCATACAGCGTGCGTGTTCTTGTGTAAAATGCCATTTCGTAGTCTGCTGAAATTAACGGCGCCGGTGACGTTAAATTACAAAATCGTGATTCGTTTTACCCATAAGGAAGCTGATTTGGTCTTAATCCAGTTCGGGCGAGGGCGTTTGTAATAAAAGCTCTACAACCATGCTAAAAATATCGATTTTGAACATCTTGAGGGTTTTTTATTGCGCACTATTTTTCAAAGTGCCAGTGTCTCTTTAAGTATGTTAGCGAGACCTGTCCTATGAAACACAGAAAAACCTACATGTCGTAGATCGGTAGGCACCTTGGGAAAAAGAAAAAACTCTTGAACTCAGGACATGGCTATATTCCTGACTTTCCACAACCCTACTGACATCCAAAATTTAAAGACATTGCCAATTTACTGTAGCATGGGGGTTCTAGAATCCACTTGTTGCTTGCTTTCGCAATCCACCTTCACTCTCTGCATAAGTTTTCCTCTAATGACTTGACTTGCTAGTGAACTTTAATCCTACCATGACATGGAAGTCTCTATGGTGCACTATGACCGAGTTGGTGGCAATTGGAGTTAAGGTGTCCATGTACCAACAATTCAGAAAAGGTTAACCAAAACTTAAATCACGCACATACACACACACCCATATACACAAACACATGGACATACAGAATTTGGATTAGTACATGCCTTCTGCAATCCTTGCAAGTGACACAAAAATGCAGGTAATAAATTAACGACAACTTTCACAGCTTACACCCTACATCATAGTTGCTTCAGACCTACTGCACACAAACCATATCCTTATCATGCCCAAATAGATCAATATTAAGTGTGGCAAAAGTATACACATATATCAAGTTAGGAAAAACTCTTACCAGCCAGAAGTCCCCAAATTATCAATCATGCGTAACACAAATATTATCAATCTCACTTCTCAGCAACATTTGCCAATGTGTGGCACAACCAGCAGGATAATATTCCAACAACTTTGCAACATGCCTGGGTAAAAACTGCTTGATCACTGACACTGCACTAATAGTTCCTTGTTCTTCTATTCAGTAACACGGGTGAACCAGGAAGTTAAAAGGGCAAACTATTCTTCCTGGTCAGACACTCTTCAACTATTAACTGTGCAACAAGAACACACAGGGCTACAGGATTAATTAGTCTTTTGCACAGACCTATTATCATGAATGATATAATTGAACTTTAGAATGGGTAATCTTTGTGGGTCTCTGAATTTGCTTGTTTTTTTACGGCTTTATTTTGACACAGATGAATTCTTGTTGCATCGTAACAATGACTGTTCAAAAGGTAATTACACAATACAAAGTTGTTCATTTCAGTCCAATGTTGGGTTTTGCCTGTCCCTCTGTGCGCATTTGACCTGCTTACTTTTTGCGACCTTGTATTTTCACGGTTTGAAACCCTAGCAAAAACTGTATCCTACCAACAAGTCTTAATCAGCAGTCCAGGTTTAGGTGCACAAACCAATGTCACTGGCTCTATGTTAATGCATTATGACATAATATTTGACTATACGTATCACCAAACAATGCTTAAAGGCCGATTCAGAGATGTTGAAGGATGGCCCCTCATTTTCTAACAAATTTTTGTTTTTTTTGCATAATGCTTGTCCACTGGTGGTGAAATAGCTAAGCTCAATCATGTCCTTCATATAGATATCAAACTTGAAATAAAATTCTGGATCCAGAATTTTTCTTTTACATTTTCTATGGTATAACTACACATCAAAAGAACCATCTGTTTCATCATCTCAACGTTGAAATTGAGCATTAGTAGGTGATTATCTTTAGGTCTAGTTGACTATTTTTTTTCATACACAGCGAAATAATATTTCAAAATCTCCCGATCCTGTCACCTTAAAGAGACGTTAGTCAACTTTGAAAGAGTGTACCCTCTATTTTTTTTAAACCATTATTTTTGCACTTCGAGGTGTTATCCCCCACCATGAATACAAGTTCACATGCAGTTTTTGGTAAACAAATTATGAAAATTCAATTATTGGATTTCCTAAAACTGGCACTTCATCTTGTAAAACTTTGAACAAGGCCAAAAAATATGTTTGTTTGGTGTAATGGAGAAAAAATATCAGGGTCAGTCGGTCAATTTTTTTTTTTTTTAGATCTTCTCAATTTTTTACTCTAAAAAAATGAATACAAAATGCTTATATTTAAAGCTTTTTTTTCAATGAATAGCACAGATCTTTAGTTTTACCGTGTTGTAGTTGCTTTGTTGTCTTGTTTGTTATTTTCTTGTCATTGTGGATGAAATAATGGTCGGTCGGCAGAATATTTTTTTTTTTTTTATTTTGGGCTTTTGCATAAAAACTTTTGAGTCGGCATGTTTTTTTTCAGGGTCGGTAACGGGCTATAACGCCAAACAACAATTTTTTTATGCCCATATTACAATAGCAGTTACCTCCATACACCTCTCCCCTCTTCTCTCTTTTTAGAAAATATTTCCATGCTCTGTTAATTATTTTAAGCCAAAATTCATAGGTCATGTTGAGTGTTGCATGTTCAAAACCCACTTATCAAGATACTGGATTATATGTCAAACGATAATGATCTCAGACAACAATACTTCAAGGTCTGTATACACATTCCCTGCTTAACATGGTTGACTTCCTGTATTACATAGGAATTAGATGGGACTTGTATGATGCAAATTTGAGGGAAGTTCTTGCCAAAATTGGTTGTAACGGCAACTTGTATATGCTTATCCACCAGGGGCATAGTTCAGTGAGCTGTACATGAATTAACATGAACTGATCTTGTGTATTCTGGGTATCATAAATCAACCACATACAGTGAACAGCCTGTCCAATACACACTGCTGAGTTATGATATGCTCATCTACCAGGGGCACAGTTCAGTGAGCTGTACATGTATATGAATTAACATGAACTGATCTTGTGTGTCGGTAACATAAATCAAACACAGACAGTGAACAACTTGTCCTAAAGACACTGCTGAGCTATGATATGCTCATCCACCAGGGTCACAGTTCAGTGAGCTGTACATGTATATGAATTCATGAATGCTCTGTGCATTCTGGGTACCATAAATCAACCACAGACAGTAAACCGCCTGTCCAATAGACACTACTGAGTTATTGATATGCTCTTATAATCCACCAGGGGCAACAGTCAGTGACTGGACCTGTATAGAATAACATGAACTGATCTGTGTGTCTGGGTATCAACAAACAACCAAAGACAGTGAACAGCCTGGCCAATAGACACTGCTGAGCTATGATATGCTCATCCACCAGGGGAACGGTTCAGTGAGCTGTACATATGAATTAACTGATCTTGTGTGTTCTGGGTATCATAAATCAACCATAGACAGTAAACAGCTTCTCCAATAGACACTGCTGAGTTATTATATGCTCATCTACCAGGGGCACAGGTCAGTGAGCTGTACATGTATATGAATTAACCATGAACTGATCTTGTGTTTCTGGGTAACCGATAAATCAACACAGACCAATGCAAAGCCTGTCCAATAGACACTGCTGAGTTATGATATGCTCATCCACCAGGGGCCACAGTTTCAGTGACCTGTACATGTATAGAATGAACATGAACGGATCTGTGTGTTCCTGGGTACAACAACACCAAAGACAGTGAAACACCTGGCCAATAGAACCACTGCTGAGCTATTATATGCTCATCCACCAGGGGCACAGTTTCGTGAGCTGTACATATAATTAACTGATCTTGTTGTTCTGGGTATCAATAAATCAACCATAGACAGTAACACGCTTCTCCAATAGACACTGCTGAGTTTGATATGCTATTCTACCAGGGGCACAGTTCATGACTGTACATGTATATGAATTAACATGAACTAATCTTGTGTATTCTGGGGACCATAAATCAACCACAGACAATGCCAAGCCTGTCCAATAGACACTACTGAGTTATGAGATGCTCATCCACCGGGGGCACAGTTCAGTGGGGTTTACATGGATATGAACATGAACTGATCTTGTGTGTTCTGGGTACAAACTCACCATAACAGTGAAAAGCCTGTCCAATAGACACTGCTGTGTGTTCTGCTAGTACTCTTTTTTTTTCCGTATTTAGCATAATACGGAAAAAAGGTTTGGCACAATGTCCAAACACGTTTTGGTTCTGTAAATAAACAGACATACACGGTTGTGGTGATATAAGAATTTATCATTTGGATGATAGTATACAAATATTGAATCCCAATATTGTGATAGTAAAAAATATCACGAGTCAATTTTGACTTTTTTCATTTCACAGGCGAAGCGATGAAATGGAACAGTCAACATGTGACCGAATGATATATTTTTCTATTGCAGCAAATTTTAGGCAGTCAATATTTGTTTTATATCATGATATCACGTTTTTTATTTCCAAGCCATGTGATAGTCAAAACTAATCACAGGCTCAAATCACTGCAATCATGATAAACAACGAATGGGCGACTGCTGATTGGTTAATGTCCCCAATTAATATTTCCCTGTATTACCAGTAGTAGAAGAACCAGCCTGTAGTCCCGTGACCACACTCTGGAGACAAAGATTTTGAAGGCGGTCTTGGGGTTCCTGATCGATGTTGAAGTTTTTGACTTGGGCTCGCCGCTTCAATGTTCCGGCATTTTGGGGAAGGGGCAACAAGTTACACGGGGTAAAAATTGAGAACTGTCCGCAATTGTTAATATGCATGTCAAATTACTCTCCTTAATCAAGGAATCAAAAATTATTGTTTGTTATAGATCCGACTTAAAATTAGGACGCTATGCCAAAAATGTCCAAGGTCAATGCACTTTCAGACAACAAGGTCAAAAAATCGTTACTCAACCGATTGTAAAGATAAAGTGGTCTAATATATTTTTGGGCATGACAATCCAATTTTGCAACTTTTAATAGTTCAATGTTAGTCTTGACCTGAAATCAAAAATTGGCTGCTTTTTCCGACCATTGAAAGGTCCGCTTGCCCGTAAAACAGGGTTGTTTTTGTCCGCCTAACTTTTAGCTTTATCATATGTCTGTAGTTTTTCCAGTTATTTCTATGAATGGGACATTTTATATTCCTACATAAAATTCTAGATTGAATAGTAAATAAAGCAGATCCTAGTGAATAACTTGTTAAGAATCTAAAAGTTGTGTCAACATAGATGATTACCATCACCGATGTGAGATTTGCAAGCTGGCAAATAAGAATTTAAACATTCATGAAATGCAACCAGACTATATTTGACGATCTGAGGAGTAGACTTCTTGGAACAGTATAAGATGCTGGTTACAACACTTAAAGGGGAGTATCGATGGAGGGTATCCGTGGACCCCCCCCAGGACTTACAACCAACTTTTTAGCTTCGTTTATGGTCCTATAACCCCTTTTGAGATGTTAACAAAATAAATTTCCCGGCACTCTGGGGATATTCAAGCTGGCGGTCCAAAATGGCCGCCAAATTAGCAAAATTAAAGAAATCGGGTTATTTATAGCCACCACATGTAATAAATTTCATAAAATTAATGTTCGAATATAGCTAATCTACACCTGGTCATTGCATTTAAAAATTCTGGTATTTGAAGTTGTTACCATATCTAAAACTCCAATATGGCGCCCAAAATGTGCCGCCAGAATAGGCAAAACGTTTAAGAAATCAGGTAATTAATAGGAACAAGTGGATAAATTCATAAAATTATGTTAGATATGCTACCCTGGTCATGGACCTTTAAATTCTAGTATTTGAAGTTCTTGCCATGTCTAAAAATCCAAGATGGCGACCGCAAAATGCCTCCAAAATAGGCAATTAAAGAAAATTGGTATTTAATATCAAAAAATGTACAATTGGTAAAATACTAGTTTAGAAACAGTTGTGGCCTGGTCAGGGGTCATTTAAATTCTAGTATATGGATTTTTTTGGGCCATATGTAAACAAATCCAAAGATGCGCCCAAAATGGCCGCCAAAATAGGCAAAATTAAAAGAATTGAGTTTTTAAAATATCAAACCTGTATAATTGGTAAAATTAAACATTTAGAATAAACTGTTTGGCAGTGGCAAATGTTCTAGTATTTTATTTGCCATATCTGACAATCTGTAACATTCAAGCCAACACCCAAAAAGGCTGAAAAGATGAGGTATGCTCTCAACGTGTACGCCTACTCTACCACCTCCCGCGCCTATTTCTCTGCACCAGACTGCCACTGATGAAGTTCAGGCGGTGGATCACAGCCCAGGAAGGTATAGTACCTAGGTATTCTGGTGATTCCTAAAAGCCTGCTCACCACCTAAGCTCAGCTAAGCTCATTAAATTGCACCAGAAAAAAAAAGCTTCTACACACGCTACTGGTGTCCAGATGTTCCCTTGGACCTGCAGAAGGGCCACAATACCATCTGCCCCAACCTTCCAGTACATCTTTCGGGGGGTACCCTGTTTTAAACATTGTTGATTCGATCAACCGGCAGCATCCAGAATGTCAGACAAGGACCGCCCCAGAATAGTACACCCAAGAAGTGTATTAGGATGGGTATCATAACCTGGAAGTAGTCATTTTCAAAACTTGACAGTTTGCGCAAGAATTCGATGACATTGTGATCAGCGCTTTATGTGCCATGTAACACGGTCTAAAGGCTCTCTGACTTTTTGAAACTGCTTGATTCCTCCTGATTTTCCCAGTACATTTTAAGTTCCGATTTACGAGCCCTAACTCACCAGACACTGACTTCTCAAGCTTCCCTGACCGCTGATCAAGACTGGGAGAAAAACTGTTTTGAGGTAAATAGATAAGGTTTTGATTTTTTGCTAAAAAACCAACCCGGCGCAAGATGTAAACCAATGTCTTCAATATAAGGGCTTAAACCTCTGAACACCTGGAACCACTGGCCACAGACAACAAAAAAGCCTTCATCTTAGCCAGGTCCAAGGACCTATTGAGCTCCGACAAGGGCTTAAAAGTCCTCTGAGGCAAGGTGTTTGAGCAGTCGGAGAGGGACCCATTGTGGAAACAACCACATACTCGGATGCCTCTCCGAACTTCCTTGTATGGAGCAAAGGGCCACACTCAAGAAACCTGTCATACATCTCTGAAGCCTCATGGTGGACAGTGGCATGACAGTTCAACACCTGGGTGGTCTTAGAAAGAGACCCTCAAACTGTTATCAACCTAGGTAGTTTCAGTGGAGTAACCTACTGGTCCGAGCACCACAGATTCCTATGGCAGACTGTCCATGTCGACGGAACCTTCTGCTGCCAAGGCTTGGTCACATAGGTGCCACAAGCAGCACCAGATAAAGTTTTACTGGGACACAACCTTTTAGTACCCTCGGGATCATAGCCACTGGCTGCATACGTTTTACCAATCCCCCATCATTTGCGTACCCTCCTAAATGCCTTTTCGTCCACCTCCCTGCCCATGAAAAGTATGTTGGAAGTTAGTTTTCACGAGATGCGAACTGATCCACATGTGATGATGATTCCCTACATAGGTGGCCATATAAGTATTAGGAACCTAGAACATTGTCCAATCAAATGAGGTGCTGCACCTGCGAGTTGATTTCCTCCGTTTCTTTTGCACCATAGCAGCAATTGGAGCATTTCCCAACAGAGCCTCCTCCGTCTACCTTGTTCCGACATCGTTCAGGTAGGATATAACTGTTTTGTTTTTGCAGCGGGACTAAGGTTTTTGGCTTGTGTACTATGTGTCTATTCCACGAAGTGTCAGAATCGCTGTCCAAAGTTCCAGCCCGGTGATGTTCTGGATGGCCTGGGTTGGGTCCCCCCTGCCTTACATTGTCATGTCTTAAAATAATGCCCCCATCCGAGCTTGGTGGACGCATCTTTGTGCAAAACAGGGTCATGGAGGGCACAACTGTGGTGGATTTTTTGTGCTATGGATCCTCTCCTGCACCCTGTGTCACTCCTGGACACTCTGGTACGGTGGTTGACCCTCCCTGTACTGCAGTCATTGGGGAGCCCCTCGCAGTTAAAGCTAGGGTTCGCTTGGAATTGTCCAAATGGGATTTTGGCCATAGTTATCTGACAAATCTGAAAGGCTCCACAAAACGGCAAACTTTCCTGAACTTCCACCTGAGGATATCTAGTCACGGTAAATTAATGGATTATTTTACCAATTCTATTATTTGAGATGATGCGGTACAATTTTGTGCAATTTCACCTATTTTGGGCACCATTTTGGATTTTTAAGATGCAAAAAATAAATACTAGAAAATATATGCACAAATATCCGGTCAACTATATCTTAAATTTCACCAATTAATTGTTGAAATTACTGGTAAATAACCCTCATTTTCCCCTTTAATTTTGCCTATTTTGTGGCCATTTTTTGTGCCATCTTGGATTTTTTATATGGTAAAAAATAAAAAACTAGAATTAAATGCCAATGAAATATGCCACTATATTTAAATAGGATTTGAGCATTTTTTTACACCGTTTTGATATTGAATACCCATTTTCATTCTTTATTTGCCTATTTTGGCGGCCATTTTTGGGCACCATCTTGGATTTTTAGATCTGGCAGAAAACTTCAAATACTAGAATTTACATGCAAGACCAGGCAGCTATATTCCAACATTATTTTATGAATTTATTACTTGTTTTTGATCATTAAATACCCTGATTTTCTGTTAATTTTTATCATATTTTGGCGGCCATTCTTTTGGCGCCAATATTGGATTTAGACATGACAAAACTTCAAATATAAATTTAAAATGACATGAACCAGGTTGCTACAGCTTAACATTAATTTGATGAATTTATTACTTGTTGATATTAATACCGGAATTCCTCTTTAACTTTTGCCTATTTTGGCGGCCATTTTGGGTGCCATCTTGGATTTTTAGATATGGCAAAACTTCAAATACTAGAAATTTAGATTCATTACCAGACCGCTATAATTCTAGAACATTAATTTTTATGACTTAGTACTGTTTTTATATTAAAATACCCCATTTTCTTTAATTTTTTGCCTATTTTGGAGGCCATTTGGACGCCATCAACGTGAAATACGCCGAGTGCCCCGTGAAATTTTAATTTTGTTTAATCATCTTCAAGTGTTTGGACCATAAAACGAAGCTAGAAAAAGTTGGTTGATTTGGTAGAGTCCTGTGGGGGGTCCCGGGATACCCTCCTAGATACTCGAATCCGAAACATCGAAAAAATCAATCAAAATTCATATTATTTGGTATTTTTGTTTTACTGGCATGTATATGCAAACATAACCTGCAAGTGGTTTGTTGAAATCCGTGTATTAAAGGACACGGCGGTAACTTTTTAATCTGATTTGTACTTTCTATACGTGCGTATCTAAAATTCCGACTTGAGTCAAAAAAGCATTTTTCCCGGTGCATATCACAGATTTTCAGCGAGATATATGCACCATGACTCACTACAGTTTTTGACCTCTAACACAAGCATTATTGATCTTTGTTCATTGTGTACTGGTGTAAACCAAAATCACTGTTTAGTGCAGATTTTTGAGACGCTGTCGCTGTGTGTCTTTGCGGGGCAGTATGGCTAAATTTCCCTTACAAAACTTCATTTTTTCAATATTTTTGGTGGTTTGTTTCTACATTAAAGAGCTTATAAGGAATTGTACACACTTATCCCTTCATTTATACGTTAAAAAATGATTTTCACATTTTCGATTCTCTCGCATATCGATCTAATCCCTTTAAAGATGAATGAGAGATTTTGAGCACCCCAAATATTGTGTCATAATAGTAATTTTCATAGATAAGACACTCCATAGATTTCTTACATGTTATTTTGCTACGAAATGTCTTAACAGAGAGAAAAGATGATTTTGATTTGCATAGATTTCAATATAAAACGTAGGCCAAATTCGTATTTGCTCCCCGATCGAAATTACCAAAGAAACATTTCTCACGCTTAATCCTTCAGATGGGGGATCTTGTTGATGGATACAAGATTTCCATCGAAGTACTTTCGATTTTTTAGGGACACCTGTATGGAAATATCTTGTGGCACCTTAAAATGTCAAACAATATTATCCTAGAATAATGGGCCTGTATCACACAAAATATTTTTCTCAATTGAAAATTAAAATGTTACTTTGCTTGCGACCACTGTACAGAATATTTTCAATTTCATACAGAGTTCAGAAAATTCGACACATGCTCAGTCTTGAAAATATGGTTTGGATCTACGGCTTAGGCACTTGTTTAAACTGATAATTTATTAATATGATATATTAATAACTATAACAATATTGTTCTGGTGTTGACTCACCTAGTGTTATGCTTGTGGGAAATATACACCTGAAAAATAACCATGCAATTTACAATAACAATTCAGCAATATGCTGTGTGACGGATTTATTGGAGCAAAGATACATGAGACTAAATTTAAAAGTTGAAATTTTACTCAAATTTAATGAGCATATCAACAATTTATACACTATTATAATTTCAATTAACATTAAAGTACTAAATTTAGAGGAAAAAATAGCTGCGAGCAACAACAGGGTATTGTGGCACAGTGTTGTGTTCCCACTCCAAATAAGCTTCACTAAAAGTACACCCAATGACTGTTGAGAAATAGCATAGTTGTGGCCTATACAATCCGCATGTCTGAACCATGGAGAGTCAAATTCCACATTCTAACGATCATAGACCCATTCCAAACCAAATGACAAAGTGTAATTCAGAAGTCCATAATTTTCCATTTTCTATGCACACTTTTTTTTTTCTTATGCAGCAGCATTTGCCAAGAACTAAAAAGAAATCATCTTTACAATTAGTATGCCTTCACACTGTCGTGGGCGAGACACTGCACTTGAAAAGTGTTGTAGGTATTATCATTCCCACTTAGAAGTAGTAATTTTCAATTGAGTGGGTGGATTTAATTGTTTTCCACGGAGTGTTTCTTGATGCACTACTTCATGATCGATACACGGCCTGCCCATCCACAAAGGATTCCAGAGTAAGATTCTAACTTCGGTGCCACCGAGTACCTTCTTCAATCAGGCCCGAAAGGTCACTTTTTTGCTGGAATTTGTTGATAAAAAAGGTCAAAATTTAGAGAAATTTTGACAAGAAAGCCCACTTTTTGGTGATGTGAATGTTCAAAGCTCAAATAAGGACCATTTTGGGGGGGGGGGGGGTTAAGTCCACTTTTTCGAAAAAAGTAATTCTTTCAAAGTCTGCACCACCCCCCCAAAAAAAATAAATCCTGCGTATGGCCCTGTTTGCACTATGCAACTTCATTGACTGGTGGCGTGTTCACACTCACATGGACATTCCATCCATATCTCCATAGATTCCAGATAATTGCCCTTTCAAGTCCGAGTCTATGGTCATGATGCCATGTTCTGAGTTCTATGAATTGGCTGTGGCTACATGCAATTCACTACTACGCATAAAAAAACTTTACTTCAATAAGAAATTCCAACCTATGTAACTCGATTAACCACTTAAACACAATTCCTCAGATGTTAGAACCAAACATTTCAGGTGGGTAAAAGCACCGTCAAACTTTGGTTTCATGTATTTCATGCAAAATAAACCTTGGTTATCGCCCATTTTAAGAAAATTTGCGATTGAACTATTGTTACTTGAACAGGAAAGGATGTAATCCTCTTTTTTTTTCTCGTAAAGATAAAATTTTGCCCCAAATCATTTCTCCACTCCAAAAACAAGTGGACCCCATTCCTTCTGCTTGTCAGTGGCCTCAGTAACCTCAGACCAGACAAGGCCAGAGATAGCAGTTTCCTGCAGGACTAATACAATATAGATCACCAAGTACCTCTAACCATGAGGATCCCAGTGCAGCAAGTACAAGTGGCGCCTCTACTAAAAAAAATACACAAATTTTTGTCCAAAAGAACTTACAACATTTGGTACACTTCTCAAATCTCATCTTTCACACCAAATGACCAAAAAACACACATCTAAGTGCTGGCATGTGATCCCAGGTTATCGGGTCTCAAATTCATGAAAAAATAACCAGAGCTTCTTCCTTCATTCTGTTACAATACATCAAAAAAGTAGTCTGATTACTTATAAAAATAGCTTTATTTTGGCCAACTGGAAATTAGTATCAGCTTTCTAACAGTACAATTAAAGGTAAGGCACGATAAGCGAGAAGCACTATAGTCAGGGACAGAATAAGGCGACCAATTGTACGTCTGACGTATTTTTGTGGTTGCAGAACAAATCAAGATAATCGTGAACGTTTTAAAGGCGGACTCAGCGATTTCGAAATATAAGTTTTGTGTAGCAAATTAAAATAGACAACTATAAATAAAAAGATAGTAACCAAAATGTTGAATTCCAAAAATTAGCGATGAATCGGATGTTTCGTGTTCAGTAGTAAACATTTATTCATAGTATAACAGTGCCATTGGATACCGTGTATAAACAAATTTCCCGGATCCGGACTGTACAACAAAGTTGTGAGTCTATATGACGGACTTCGATTTGAGCTATTTTTTTCAACACAGTGATTATTATATGGACAAGCCATTATGTATATGCAAAAATGAGTGCCCCTCATCGGGAAAATCTCTGAGTCATTATTAAAGCAAAAAGTTGCTTGCATAAATTAATTGTCCGTGAGTCAAAAACCCAACTCACATAAAGGCATTTTTGATGTTTTAAAACATTTGTTCGAACCGTTGCTCCGGCCAACACACTACACATTAAAACCAATCACAGTCTGCGCCTTGATTGATTGACACAACTTGACATACGCGCAATTAGTCGCCT
>JAMKCH010037921.1:0-46311 GCA_023653785.1 Ophioderma brevispina | reverse complement strand
GTGTTTTAGTATTACCAGCTGATGGTAACATGCATGCAATTAATCTATGATGATAGTGTTTAGTATTACCACTGAGTGGTAACATGCATGTAACTAATCTATGATGATAGTGTTCAGTATTACCAGCTGATGGTAACATGCATCATTAATCTCTGGATGATAGTGTTTAGTATTACCAGCTGATGGTACCATGTCTGTAACTATCTAAGATGATAGTATTTAATATTCTAGCTGATGGTAACATGCATGCATTATCTTGATGATAGTTGGTTAGTTTACCACTGATGGTAACACACTCATGCATTACTTCTATGATGATAGTGTTTAGTATTACCAGCTGATAGTAACATGCATGCAATTAATCTATGAGATATGTTTAGTATACCAGCTGATAGTAAACCTGCTGTAATTAATCTATGATGATAGTGTTCTTATACCAGCTGATAGTAACTGCATGCCATTAACCTATGATGATGTGTTTAGTATTACCAGCTTATGGTACCTGCATGCAATTAACCTATGATGATAGTGTTTAGCGTATTTACACTGATGTAACATGCAGTAACTATCTAAGATGGAAGTATTTAGTCAGTTACGCCAGCTGATGGTACATGCATGCACTAATCTATGATGATAGGCTTGTATTACCAGTGATGGTAACATGCATTAACTAAGAATCTAAGATGATAGTATTTAGTATTACCAGCTGATGTAACATGCATGTAACTAATCTATATGATCAGTGTTTAGTATTACGAGCAGATGGTACCGCATGCCAATAATCTATGATGATAGTGCTTAGTATTACCAACTGATGGTAACATGCATGCAATTAATCTATGATGATAATGTTTAGTATTACCAGCTGATAGTAACATGCATGTAATAATCATGATGAATAGTGTTCATTATTACCGCTGATATACCATGCTGCAATTAACCTATGATGATAGTGTTTATTATTACAGCTGATGAAACTGCATGCAATTACCTATGATGATAGTGTTTAGTATTACAGCTGATTGGTACGATCAATGTACTAATCTAAGTGAAGCTAGTAATTTAGTATTTAACCAGCCGTGTGCGTAACAATGCATGTAACTAATCTATGATGATAGTGCTTAGTATTACCAGCTGATGGTAACACGCATTTAATTAATCTATGATGATAGTATTTAGTATTACCAACTGATGGTAACATGCATGCAATTCAATCTATGATGATAGTGTTTAGTATTACCAGCTGATAGTAACATGCATGCAAATAAGTCTTGATCTTAGTGTTTAGTATTACCATCTGATGGTACATGCAGTAACTAATCTAAAGATGATAGTATGTATATTCCTAGCTTATGGTAACATGCATGCAATTAATCTATGATGATAAGTGTGTTTATATTACCAGCTGATGGTAACACGCATGCAGTTAATCTATGATGATAAGTGTTTAGTAGTTACCAGCGTGATAGTAACATGCCAATGTAATTAATACTCGATAGTGTACAGTTTACTAGCTGATAGTAACGATGCATGCATTACTCTACGATGATAGTGTTTAGTATCACCAGCTAATGTATTAAATGTAACATTATGCAAAATATTTAATCGCTGATTTTTGATGTGGCAATCATGATGAATGTCCTATTTAACACAAACCCCTCAATAATTTTGTAGTGATCCAAATGTAAATCGTGGTAATTTGAACCTATTATATTAAATGTCAACATCAGAAGTTTGACTAAGAATTTTGATGGCCTCAAACAATGTACAGGATGTAATGGAGTATCTGAAATCATTTCAAAGACAATCCTAATGATTATCTTAACCTCCCATTGAAACAGATTTTGTGAAAAAGGGGGTGTCTGCCTGTTTTGCTTCAGTAGAGTGAAGGGGGTTCTAGGTAGGTTAGAAAAAGATTTAAGTTAAGCACATGCAATGTACACTATGAATATTGCTTTAATTAACTGAAATCGAAAGTCAAAGAATATTAATGTGGGATTTTTCTATGGGGCGCAACAAACGTCAATTGATGATTTTTCTTTGAGATATTGATCTCATCTTTTAATCGTTAACTCAGAAAATAAGCAATGTTATATGTGATTTAGCACTAGATCTTTTAAAGGTTGAAAGTCTTGTTCTGTCCTGTTCTTGTTCTGTCGCACCCTTGCTGGCTCACAAATAAATAAGTCTATCTCCAGTGGTGGGGGTCAAATCCTAAAGGTCACATGATCTTAATGGCCTCTCCCACACCCATCTTCCTCCAATGTTTTCCTATACTATGATATTACTCCACTTATAATTGATATCCTAATGATTTAATTACCCAATCTTATCGGCTTTGTTATGTAATGCTAATATCAATGGTATATTGACCTCAATTAGCTCAAATTGCATATGTCAATCTGTCTTTAACAATTGTATTTTGATTTCAATATCATTATTTTGTATTTACTTTGTTTTGTTAAATCACTGTAGATGTGGTGAGATTAAATGAACTTTAAGTACTAAGAAACTCTAGCATACTACCTTGAACTAATTTTATTTTTACCTCTTTAAATACCTCCGTCTACAACAACTAGAATGACTTAATCTACTTTTACAACAAATCTCGACCATTCTCATTTTGACTACCGAAACAAAAGATCTACGTGTAAGAGAATTCTATCTAATGAAAATATTACTATATTAAAACCAAAGCATCGGAGGTCAAGTGGTGTGATATTCTAATGAATACTAATGCAATTATGATTTATAGATTTTACTGGAACCTTTGATAAGCATTACAAGAGTTCATTCCATTGAGATAGCAACAGTTAAACTGGAAGCAATGTTGACGGTTGATGACTGGGAATTCAGGAAAACGCAATAAAACATGTTTTAGTTAAATCAAAATCCTCATTTCCGTGACTAATCTTTGGTAAGTAAGGTTTGACGATTGATTTGACTTCAAGGACATTGTAGGTTTTTAGCCCACATGTCCCTCTGGAAAATGATGGCAATTTCCACAGAAGGGGGGGGGGGGGGGTAAAGTTTCTACAGGGTAAATTTAAATAATGGTCCAAATAACGTTTAGTATAGCTCAAATTGTTCGTGCGATAACAAGGAGTAAAAGTGTCTATGGTGACCTGTCTGTAAAATGCATCGTTATGGAGATATGCAGCAAAATAGGCTAAAGGTCAAATGTTTATTCAACAAAGGTCAAGGTCTTATACTTGTTTGATTGAGTTTAAAAGTATCTTTAAAAACTGATACAATTACATTTGAATTAAATTATGTAGGGTATACCTACACTTGTAGCATCTGGAATTTTTCCCCCATTGAAGTATGGGGGGAAAGTGCCCCCTCCAAGTAACCACGAGATGATGCCAAAAGGGCAAATATCCCACATTTGTTTTTACTCCTTGTTACCACCACGAACAATTTGAGCTATACTAAACGTTCTTTGGACATTATTAATTTTACCCAGTAGAAACATTACCCCCCCCCCCCCCTCCTTCGGAAATTGCCGACATTTTCCAGAGGGACATGTGGGCTAAACCCTTCTAAAATGTCCTTGAAGTCAAATCAATCGTCAAACCTTACTTGCCAAAGATAAGTCATGGAATTAGGATTTGAAGTCTAACTATGTTGTGAGCAATAAGAAATCATGGAAAAAAATGACAATATTTGTGATACCAAAGATTTCTAAACTCAAGATAGAACACTCCGTCGATTTGATACGGCGAACGATGTAACGCTGCTACGTCATCAAAATCACTACATGGGGAATAGCGCCGCGACATGCGTCCAGTAGGTGAACTCGAGCAGACTACGGCGGCTAAAGCTGCAGAAACTATACGAATGATAACAAGGAGCCAATTTTGAAGCACATCTTGCATTTAAATGGAAGACACAGTGGAAAATGAACTACATTTATAATAAACACACCCAAAAAAGTAACTCCCCACCCCTGATATTTGTCTGTCAAGTTAAAACAATATATCATATTATACATTATGGGATATAATGGAGAAGCAGGTGTTTATTTACGCGTATTTTGACACATTATTGTGGCTATCAACTGAGTATTGTTGAAGTTGTGCCTACTTGACCGAAACCATCCCAGGATTTAAAAGTTCCAGTAAAGCCTAGGCTAGCGGACAGATCTTATAGCGTTTACAAAGGTGACGCACCCATAACAAGTACATAAATTTGCTAAAATAAATTGTCTAAAAATTAAGTAAAATCTTTCTATCGCGTGTTCTCACTTCTAGTATGTGCACACTTTCTTGAAAATGAATTAAATGTCATCTCCTTTTCCCTGATATCATTACAAGGGAGGGGCATCGTGTGTCCCCCCCAAAATAACGCAACACTTGGTGACAGAGGCACCATCAGTTTTGACAAAAGCACGTGACTACTGATGAGACTGTTAGCTAATGTCCTTGAAAAGTTCATAAAGGCAGCAATATTTTTGAAGATATGATCCCAGAATCAAGTAACCTGCAGACACCATTTTACCAATTGTGCGCTATTACTACAATACGGAACTTTACGTTTTGCGCCCAGAAACACCAATACAGTGGCGTAACCAGAACATTTGCAAATGGTGGGGGCTGAAGGGGTGCCAAGACCTTTTTTGAGGGGGCAATTTGGGTCCTTCTCCATAGACACTGTACAAGGGGTCAGTTCATTTGGGGGGGCGGAAGGGGGGCAAGGGTTTTGTTTGGGGGGCTCTCGCCCCCCTGCCCCCCCGCTGGTTACGCGCACTGCACAATATGAATCTCTAAGTCCAACCACCATTTTCCTTTTTTTAAGACAGGTAGTGCAACAGATATTAAATTTCCATTGGTAATAACAGCTATAAACATGCATTTTATCACACTTAAAATATGGAATTAGGAATGTATGATCAACAAACTCTTGTATGTTCCAAATTATACAGCATGGGATTAGAGGATTCATCATATTTTGTGACGGCACACAAAGAGTTATCTTAACCCAAAATGTAATGACAGAATGGATATACTGATATTGGTTATTGAGTTTTGTGTTGGAAACATATTATGTTTTAATTTCATAAAGTTGAGAATGTAACATTATTTTCAGTAACAAGCCAAGTGGCAGCCCAACGCATTTATCATTTTATGTAAGTGGAGTTTGTCTATGACTCATTCATAGTTTTATATCAGATTTCAGATTTAATTTGTCAATCATATCGTCTTGATACGTATTTTATCACCAATAAATTAATGTTTTATCATTATTAGTAAATAATAATTATGTACATGCAGTTATTTGATCCAGTAGAATTCTGCAAATATTTGGGAAGTAAATTTTGATTGCAATCAATATTGTATTTGCCATTCTGGTCTTCTTTGCCAGTCATGTGGTTACCAGCTCCTCATTTTTTCTAACAGGGTCCTGCGGTTACTTAATTGTTGCAGTCATATCTTAAAAACTATCGACTCTATCACTATCATTTTTTCAAGGGACGTTGGTTTAAAGTACTATCTCATAAAGGACAAGAATCATGTGTTTTTGTTCAAAACTTATTGCGGCTGACACCGAGTGTTGCGTTTTGTTTTGACATACTGTACACCACGTTCCACTGACTCCAGCAAATAATGGTGCTATTGATAAGTAAATCCGTCAATAGGACAACGGACTTCATATTCTCTGGGACTGCAAAACCATTGTTATAATTGTCCATGACGTTAAAAGCTTTGAATTGTTTTCACCGCCCGATTTAGATTGAGCTACAGCCTCATTCACGAAGAAAATTAAACTCAAACTTCTGCTGGGAGTTCAATAACTTTGATCGTATATTTCATCATTTATTCAAAAAGGAAACGAAGATGAGCAAAAATCATGAAAGAAATTTTGATCGGCAAGCTATGACCTAACATCTTGGTGCAGAACCAACACCCTTGGTCACTGATACTCAGGGAAAAAAGAGATGACGTTTAATTCATTTTCAAGAAAATGTACACATACTAGAAGTGAGAACACGCGTAGAACAATTTTGATAATTTTAGACAATTTATTTTAGCAAAATTATGTACTTGTTAGGGGTGCGTCACCTTCTCTGCTATTCTGCACGTTTGCTATAAAAATACGAGATATTTTCGTATTTTACCTACCTGATGCTTGGAGGGCCCTTCCCCATGAACATCCACTTCCGTTACACAAAAATAGGCGGAGCACGATCAACCCACTCTACTGAAGCTGTAGAAAAGTTTAATGTATGCGTAAATCGATTCTAGTCACCGACGGCACTTCTCGCATGTGTAGTACATTCCTATTTATGCAAATAACTCGGCTAAATATAGCGCTCGATCAAGCCACGGCTGACTGACCTAAGTTTAAATGAACCGTGTTGCAGTATAGATGAGTTGACATGTGACGTCAAGGCCGGGCGACGAACAAAGCACTGCCCGGCAATCAATCCTCCCATTGAATTTCCAATTCAAACGTGGTTCCACTGCGGGAAAATAACCATGCATATTTGCAATCGGCGTAGAAAACGTCATGTCATTCTGCATAGATGAGACAGTGTGTTCAAAATGAACAAGTGACACCGACACAATAGTACATCTCACTATTCACATTATATCGCGCATAATAATTAACTATACGATTATTTAGGAGTACTTTTTCAAACCAACCCACCCCCCCCCCCCCCAATTTCTGGGAGACTCATGTCATGCATGGAGCCAACTTGAAAACACAAAAAAGACACCAACATTCACCCCGAAGTCTGTTTGAATTTTGTTTTCAGCTTTCAATAGCCGCGACCATCCCGGGATTCCCATATCATTGCAAATATAATTTTGATCTGAGGTCTAAGTCTCTCGAGCGTCATGAACACACGTTGCAAAAATTTCCGAACATTCCCAAAGCGTATAACAAGGCCATTGATCGCTTAAACAAATGGAAAAGAGCTGTGGTGCAGATGAAATTCCTGGAGAAGTCATTTTAAATACTGTAAATCAAGACATAATCCTCCACTTCTGAAATATGCTTCCACACAGGCCAAAGACCAGAGCTCTGGGACTTTACCAACATAACCCCAATACCAAAATCTGGCGATTTCAGCAAATCCAGAAACTATAGAGGGAATCAGCTTAACATCCATCATCCGCAAGACATACAATCGAATGTTGTTAAATCGCATCAGAGACCATATCGATCCACTTCTAAGGTTCAACCAAAATGGCTTCCGACAAGGAAGAGAACTGTTGGTCAAATTTCTGGTCTCGTACGCCTTCTAGAAGGGGTTCAAGCCCGGAAACTACCAGTAGTCTTGACCTTCGTCGACTTCCGAAAGGCTTTTGACAGCACCATCGAGTCAAAATGTGCAAGATACTGGCATCCGAGGCATCACTGAGAAAATTGTTAAGCCATGCATGCAAATGTATGAACCACTAGGGCCAAGGTAATCTCCCAGATGGGAAACACAAATCTTTGATATCCAGGCGGGGGTGTTACAGGGTGACACACTTGATCCTTTCCTATTCATCATAGTTCTAGACCACTGCCTACACAAGCAATACCAGAAGACAAAAACAATGGCTAAAGATCTTGGATTTACCATTCATACCAAGACAGTCTAGGAGAAGTGAAAAGCAAACCATAACAGACTTGGATTTGCAGTGACCTAGCACTGCTATTGTACCAGTGGATCAAGCTCAGAAACTTCTGTTGGCCTTCTTGGAAAGACAAGCAGCAAAGATTGGCTTCATATTATGCCAAAAAAACCCAGTTATAGGAGTTTCAAAGCCGTCAATGATGCACCAATCTGTACTCTGAATGGCAGCAAACTTAAACAAGTCCATGACTTTAAATTATCTTGGTGCGTGGATGGCATCGACAAGCCCGGACATTCATGTCAGAAAGTGACTTGCTTGGAAATCCATCAATAAGTTGCAAAAGATCGGAAATCTGACCTAACCCCGACATTCTCACAGTTAATCATCTTCCAATAACCACCCGGAGCTAGCACACTTTGGAACCACATCTCCATTACAAAAGGTTTGATTGATTAATAGTTGATAGACTGACAGGGATCCCTGAACTGGAATCTTAAGTGGCCGCAAATGGTGCCTTAAGGAGAGGGGCCAAAATGAAGTTTGTACAGGGGTCCACATTTTTAAATTGATCCAATCATTTGAAAAGCACACCATGTTATGTGTCTAACATAAGGATTCATAAAAGGTATAGTTGTAATATTGCCAATTCCTAAGTTTCAGAATTTATAGCCTAAAAGCAGCAAAAATCAATAATAGGTCAATTTTCATTTGTACAGGTGTCAACTTTTAAAGTTGCTCTGATTTGGATAAAAAATGGTGCAAATTATTGGGTGGATTTCATAGGGTTAAAATCAGGAATAGTTTTAAAACTTTCTTAAATGCTTATTTTCCAATGTAGGGGGGGAACAAAAGGTCAAGTCCCATTGGCATCATGGGGCTTGTCTGTGTTACCCCCTACTTTCTTAAAAATTTATAAAAAAAGAAAAATTAAAAAAAAATTCCTTATTTTAATCTATGAGCTCACCAATAATCTGCACCATTTTTTTTATCCAAATCGAGCATTTGAAAATGTGACCCTGTACAACTGAATTGACTTTTTATTGATTTTTGCATGTTTTTAGCTCTTAACTCGAACGTTAGGCTGTACATTTACAAACTATACCTTTTCTGCAATCCTTATGGTTTGACACATAATATGTATACTTTTCAACTGATTGGCTCAATTTAAAAATTGACCCCTGTATAATCTTTGTCTTGCCCCCCCTCCTTAAGGCCCACTTGCGGCACTTAATAATCGCGTTTCAGGGGTTTCCTATCAGGCTGTCTACATATTTAATCACTCAACTCTTTTGTACTTGAAGATTGTTACAAATGTGTGCTAGCTCCATGTCTAACCGCTGGTCGAGCCAGTACTTATGGTGCGAAACATGGACTTTGACAACAACTGGAAAGAAGTTTGGATTGCTGCTACACTACCCAGATTACTTAGAGGCTGCAGCTAATATCAGTTGGGTGGACAAAGTACCAAACAAGGAGCTGTATGGCGATATTCCAAAAGTCACCGGCTGAAAGAATACATCACAAATTGGCTGCTGCCGGCCACTTTTATCGTCACACAGAAGAAGCAGCAAGCAGATTTCTGCTTTAGGGGAACCCAGACATGGATCGTAGGGTGCCGAAACAAACTACGTCCAGGTCCTTCTGATGACAACCGGCTAGAGAACACAGACATCTGAACTTGCCTTTCTCATGGAGACCGCAAAAGCGTGGAAATCTAGTCTAGCTGATGTCTGATTAATATGATGATGGTCGACTGCGGTCGATGATGATGATGTATCCCAAGTATGATGTCCACGCATTCGTACTGAGAAGGCAATGGACGGCGCTCCTAATTTGTAATTGTTACAAGAAGTTTTGTTCGTGTCGTAATGTCCCATCTTGAGTATAAATTCTTTGGTGATACTGAAGTGCGGCAGGTTTGCGTTAGGATCTTGGAATGACTGCTGGAACCCTTTAAACCATGTTTCTAGTAACATGACATACTGGTGAAAATAGAATAACGATCACTTTATATTCAGTGGTGACCTGAATTAACATCTACAGCGATATTCACACAGTTCAGCCAGGATTACCTTTATTAGCTGGATGAGCCAGAATCCACCCAAGTAACTGTATTTGTATCATCTGGTGGGGAGGAACTGTACTCAGGGGTTTTCCAATTGACGTACACAAACAGGCCGCCCGCAGAAACTTGGCGGGCGCGGGGGAACCTTGGAGTTACGGAGCCCCTTTTAACCAACTTCGTTTCTAGAACCCCATGGGGGAAATTTTGCATTTACAGTGGCTGCGAAGCGCCATGGGCCAAATAATGTAGTTGATGCAAGTTAAATGGGTGTTTTTGTTTAAATTATTCTTCTGTAGAATGTTTATGGAGGTGGCCAGGGGGTGGGTTGCGGGAGGGGGTGTCCCTCTCGCGCGCGCGAATCGCGGAACCCTTGCTTGCAATGTTTACTTTTCCAAAACAAAACATTCCTTTCCTCATGAAATCTGATAGAACAAATAGAACTTGTAAGTGTTTCAACTTTTAATGATAGAGGTATGATAAACGGTTTTTAAAGTAAAAATATAGCTGATGGTTTTAGTTTTGTTTCAAATAATAATATATCAAGTGTTCCTGGAGAGTTCATAATTAAGTGTTCATGGAGAGGTCATATGTAAGCGGCCCACCGTGTGAGGGCATGCACAAAGCGCGGAAACTTGCATGTTCACTTTCCAAACACTGTTCTCATGTATATTACATGATAGAACAATTTAATCGGTAATTAGTCTACTTTAATCATGCATGACCACCGTTTTATAAAAAAAATCTTAAAGGGGATGGCCCGATTTACGGATATGACGTTTTCATCTTAGAGATTGCTTCCTCCAAAACCCCACCTGTAAAAGTTTGCGCAGGACCGATATTTTCAATCTGTTTTCATACGAGAGCTAAAACTTTATTTTGTAAGCCCCATAGATTACTGTAGAATTAATATGGTCGACCAAAATAGGGCCAGTGTTCGATCTGAACATCCAAACCAAACATCCCTTGGCTCTAAGATTTCACAGGGTAAATAGAAAATAGCATCTTTCTTCTTATAGAATACCAAAAGTTGACCACTTCCCGTAAATTGGGGCTTCTGGGGCCGAGGCTATTAGCGATCGGGGCCTGGCCTTATTGTTTTGTTAATTTCTCAAACCAAGAGAGGCTCTGCAGTAAATTTTATTTTATCCGCGCGTCAGCGCGAAAAAAATAGTATGGTAGCATTGTCGCAGAGGGGAAAGGCCCCCTGTATCCTTCCATGCTCTCTCTCTCTCCTTCCTTCTCTCCTTTCTCTCCCTCTCTGACTTTTGACACAACCGCAAGGGCGAACTTTTATTTTTTTACAGGCCTCTGGACCCCGGGCCCCCTAGACCCCGGGTCACTTAACCCCCCTTGACCCCCCCCCCCCTCTTCGGCGGGCACTGTTAACACAAAAATGCGAAGTCTTTTTTTTATATTGTAGCTTCTAAAGCTACTGCAAGTAAACTTGCGGTTCACCCCCTGGCAAGAAGGTAGTCTGGCACCATTAGCAGATGACCTTTGAACACATCCACACGATATGAAGGAACCCTATTGCCAGCTCACCCCAAGTCTGGCTCAAATCGGACTTAAAACTTTTCAAAGGAGACGTGAAAAACGAAAACCTGGAAAACACGCACATACATACATAACGATACGGACATCGCGCGCTATCGCAAATCCCCCTCTGCTTTCAAGCCAGGGGGTGAAAATGCTTCAGTTTCAATGCAAATGAAGGACTTCATGCAACAATTTACCTTGTTGCCACCAAACCAGATTCCCAAAACAATAAGTTAGACTGTAGACACACTCGTCACCCAATGACATAACAGCCAGTGGTCCTAACATTCCAAAAGTGGATTAGCAACAACACTTTTTGAGTTTCCTCATAAATGTCGCATGTCCAGATGTAGGAGCCGGATAATTTACGTCCCTAGTAACCCTTCCCAGATGATCTCCCATGAAAAGACTGGAGAAAGTAGTGGGAGATAAACCAATGCCTGTGAGTATTATTGTACCAACTGGAAGAACAACTTCAGAACATTTTAAGTTTCCTCAAAGAAATTGCATTGGATATTCTACCTAGAAGAATCAGACCAGCATCGTTCTAAGTCCACTAGAAGCGCCAAGTAGAACATTGATGCTGCTAATGCTACTAAGGTCTTGTAATTGATGCCCACCCCGTGAAGTCCAAGGCTGAAGCCCTTGACACCCTACATACATTGAACACACCATGCTGAGCATGGGAGGCAATGTGGGAGCTGCCTAGCAAAGGCCCACCCCTATAATATTCAGAGGTGAAACAATGAATAACACATGGACATGGTTTGATTCACTTTAATTATTACTTGGCAAGCCAGTTCCAGAATAACAACAACCTTGATAACTTCTTGATCACAAGACAGCAGACACCCTACCACCCACAAAGACTCGCCCTTTCACTATAGAAAAGTCGCCTGAAGAAACTGAACACCATCACGTGACTGGGTACGACAACATTCCTCCAGTAATCTGGAAGAATCCAACTATTCCAAGATCAACTGTTAGATTGTACAGATACATGGGAAACAAACCAGCCGGCCTTATCAACATCGTTCAACACTCCTCTGCCAAAGAAAGGCGACCTCCAAATATCCCCAAAAATACAGAGGAATAACAGATCAACACTGGCTCTAAAAGATCTACAACTAATTGCTGCTCAAAGGAATCACTTCTCACATAGATCCCAGTCTCAGACAGACCCAGGTGTTTTCGCTATACGGCGTCAAAATTTACCCCAGATACTTGTCTCAGAGGATCATAGAGAGTTGAGAATTTTAAAGAGAAAAGCTTCAATTGTGTTTGTAGACTTCCCACGGCTTGTGCAGTGCAATTAGCGGCAATTCTCACCAACTACTGTGTCCCAGATGAGACACTCAAAGCATATTAAAAACCAAACCACTTTAGATTCCCTTTGTGACACCGAAACATAATCATACTTTTCCCAAAATTTCAGTTCACATGTTTCAAATGTCAAAAGGGCGCCCTCGGAATTTGTAAAAACTTAATGCCGAGAAGTTCAATTCCAAAAGTTTCAGATGATAATGAATACAATGTGTACCGAAATAGTTTTATTCGCATTTTCAAACATGAAATGGAATTCAAAATGAACCGCAAAATGAACCAAAATGGCCGCCAAGTGGGTTTTTTTTTTTTTTTTTCCCATTAAAATACATTACAAAGCACTAAGAAGACACTAAACAGTGACCCATTTAATATAACACATATAGACATCACCGTAACAGTATTATTTCATCAGGCGACTATCTTCAGTGGAATCTTTGGAATTAAAAGTGCTCGATCCCATTTCAGGAGAGCGAAATAGATTTCAAAAGTAATATTTCTCTTGAAAGGCAACAGTTACTGTGATTTTTCACGGTATACCATCACTACGATCACTGGGTAACCGATCTTCAGCCGGATCAGACGTCCTGAAGATCAGATACCCAGTGATCGTGATGGGTATACCGTGAAACTCCCAGTAAACGGTTGCCTTTCAATAGGTCTATGAACTTTATACTTTAAATTTAGATTCTTCCCCTTGTATCCAGTTCTCCTACATACCGTTTATTTAAAGGTGCGTGTTCCGATCGTCTTTTGGACAACCCCTACCCCTAATTTTACCGCAGAAGTATATCGATTTTTGATATCAGGTGAAGGCCGTACTTTTTCGCATTGTCGTCCTGAAATTTGAGCCTCGAATCCATTTCATCCAAGATATCAAACAAACAAGGCGTTTCTCGAACACAAAGTCTCGCCTTCTTTCGCGTCTTAAAACTGTAAGACAAAAAGCAGCACACCAGAGGGCCACTGTTCGAGTCCTGGGTGTCCCAAAAAGTTGTTTCCAAAGCAGATCAACTCCAATTTCTTAATAATTTTTACTTCCCACTATTTCATTTGACACCACCCTAGGGGTCACATCATTCTCCATTGTGCCGATATTATCTTGCCCCAAAAAGTTTGAACCCCCCCCCCCCCCCCGAGCATACAGTCCGATATGTTCAGGAGTACACCCCGGTTTTGTGCATTTATTCTTTACTTCCTGCTCCTTCATTTTGGAATCACCAACCCAGGGGTCACAACATTTTCCATATGTGGAGATATTAATCATGAAATCCTCCACAGAGCATAACTAATTGGTGTATTAGAGGAGTAGCCCCCCCCGGGTTTGCATTTTGATAGTATTCATACCTCTCCTCTTTCAATTTTGACACACCCTCGGTCACACATTTTCCGTTGTGGGATATATTAAGCTTGAAATGGTCCCCCACATGAGCACAATTAAGAGACGTTTAGGAGTAGCACCCCCGGGTTTGCATTTATAGTATTCGTATCTTCTCCCCTTTGTCTTGATACACCATAGAGGTCACAACATCTTTATCTTCCTTTTGGGGATATTCTCTTGAAATGTCCCCAACATATCATAACCAAGAAATGGTTAGGAGTAGCACCCCCCCGGGTTTGCATTTATAGTATTTCTTTATTTCCTCTCTTGTTCATTTGACACCACCCCAGGGGTCACAACATTTTCCCATTTTAGAGATATTAATTCATGAGAAGTCGGCAAATCCCTTAAATTCCCAAATTTAGTAAAAATATGAAAATTTATTCAATTTGGCAACACTATTTTTGAAAAAAACATGTGACCCCAGCATTTTAATTGAGTCCCCTACGGGGTCCAGAAAGCCTAAAATGCACAATTTTTCGTATTTTCATCACATTTTCCAAGACTGTAAACAGACTGGCAACCAAAGACTGACCAGACTAGAAAAAACTATTTCCCAATTAAAACATGGGCACTGATGAGCTATATTGATGTTACTACCTTTGTTGTGGTGTACCCACCCGCCCCCTTTTTGATAAGTCTTGTTTGGTAACCTGTTTTGTACACACCAATCCTACAAAGCCATACCTGCCAAATAAAAACACATGCTTGACCTCATTTATTGCAAGGTAAACTTCTGAAATCAAATTCTTTTGAAGGTGTAGTATTTCACACTGACCTGGAAAATTTGGTTGACATGGACCAAGCCATTTTAGCATAGTTGCAATTTAAGAATAATCAAAGAATGCCCCTTAAAGTGGTCACATGCATTTTGACCACAATTCTGATTCACACAAAAGAGTACCATATAGTAGTCTAATGTAGCGAAGGCACTTCTTGCACTATCCAATGGTTACCATTAAGCGATACAGCAATTACGCATATGTAATTAGATCAATTGCATCAACAATGCCCTTAATTTGACCCACTTGCACTTTGACCGCAATTGTGATTATACAAAAGAGGTACGGGATAGAAGTCTCATGTAGCGAAGGAATTTTGCATATCCAATTACCATTTCAGTGATACAGAATTTAAGCATATTTAATTAGATCAATTATATCAAAAAATGCCCCTTTAATCGCCCACATACTTTGACACAATTATGATTACCCAATAGATGCAGGATAGTATTCTTTCATGCAGCGAGGAATTTTGCATATCCGATGTAGGTTTCAGAATTACAGTAATTACGCATATTAATTAGCTCATTTGCATACCTAGCCGCATGTATCACACACGTTCAAATTGCCAAAAAGAGCTGATGCGCAACATGATAGGCTTCCATGAAGTGAAGGATTTTCAGTATCCATGTACCATTCAAAAATTATAGCAATTACGATGATTTTTCATATTAATTAGATCATTTGACATACTTAATTTGCCCGAAATACGCCCGAAATTATTCAGTTCGAGAACTCTCCAGCCGCTCCTTCCACCAGACCATATCATACGCAGTACGGAAATCCAGAAAACTTGGACACAAGCCTGCGGGGGGGGGGGGGATTGGAGCAGGTCATTCTCAAACTGCTATGAAACAAGCACAACCAAGACACAAAACAAACAACAAATCCGCGGAGTGCACCAACGATAATCCGCCGCATCGATCAGTTGCGCCGACATTATACCCTCTTCGCCGACAAGTCAACACTTTGCCGACAGAATTCTGTACAAATGGGGGGGTGTCACACCCCCCAACCCCACCTCTGGGGACGGACCTGAGGACTTTGCAACATGCATTATTGCGTTACCACCGCAAGTTTGTTTCCCACGGTACTTGATGGGGTGTAGGTGCTTAAGTACCGGCTCTCATATCAAGTAGAGAAAAACAATACAAATAAATCGGACCACACCTTTAACAGTCGTTTTGAGTAAGAGATAAGGTACTCTCCATCCACTGAAGAAGCAAAGAAATGTGTATGCTATTGTAAAAAAACATCAAAATGAACCATTCACGCATTTGCAGCATTACAAGACCCATATGCGTTCGTCCAAACTACAAAATATCAACAACCATCGCCAGGCAGAGCATAAACATGCCCTCGTGATGGAGGATATTTGTCAATGTATTCCGAAAGGACATACAACCGTTCCATGGATACCATAGGGGTGCTATTAGAAGTTTACCAAAACCTTGACCGTCTAGTGCTACTAGAAGAAATGGGATCAACACCAACCAGCCATCAGTGTTCATCACGCACAAAGACAACAGAAGAAATGTTAAGCCCGGATTACATTTTCAATCATGATACTCGTTGCTACCCACCACATTCAAAGGAAGCTGTGTTGTGCGAGTTGTGCGACCGCCAGCTTGATGAGTTGTATCGATTTTGTCTCTTTGTTGCAGAAGATGCAATCCGAGTTGAATATAATTTTCTCTGTTGTCTTTGAGGGTGATGAATGCCGATATTCAATTTCAAGTTTATTGACATAGCTGCTTGATGTTGATGCCACTTCTTCCAGTGCCGCTAGACGGTTAAAGTAAAAGAATTACGCTGTATTGCGCATCGCATCTGTTTGCATCGTGCAATTAGGTGGGAACCAAAAAAGAGCCGTCTGCAGAGATTGGGGATGCTGAAACGTTTCAGCATCCCCTTGTGCGACCGGCTCTTTTTTTGTCCCTTCCATCTTTTTGGTTTTTAAATCTTCCCCGTTATACAGATTCTTGTCAAAGGTGTCTAGGCCGTAACTGTTGTTGACCATCTATTGTCTGATATTCTGCTAATAGGAGGACCGTTGCCGTCCTGAGAACTTCCATTTCTTTTCTTTGGCTGTTAAGACATCCAGAGTTTGTATTTGTTCTCTTACCCAAGTTGTTCGTCATCTTATCCTTGTGATGTTCAAAATGTTTTGTTCAATATATTTCGCTTTTATCCAGGTTTCCTACATTAGCTTAATATAACAGTCAAATATTGAAAACGAGAGAAGGTACTAGCCCTCCAGCGAGTGCCCCTGCACTGAAGAAGCAAAATAAGGTGCATTCTTATTGTTGCCAATATCCAACATGGCCCATTCACAACATTTGCAGAATTACAATACCCAAAGGGGCATTTGTTCAATCTACAAAATATCAGACCTTCACCTGGCAGAGCATAAACCTGCCATCATGTTTGTCAACACATTCCAAAAGTAGCTACAATTATTTATGGATACCCTCAGGGTGCTATTATGAGTTTACCAAAAACTAACCGTTTAGCACCACTGGAAGAAATGGCATCAACATCACCAGCCGTTCGGCATTCATCACTCCATTGCCAATGACTCGTGGACAGCTAAGAAGTTCACACTAAAAAACAACAGAGGAAATTATATTCAACTCAGATTGCATCTTCTGCAACGAAGGAGGCAAAACCCATATCACTCAAGCTTCCTTTGAATGCGGTGGGTAGCAATGAGTATTGAAAATGCAATCTGGGCTTAATATAATTCCTTCCATTGTCTTTGATTGTGATGAACACCGACGGCTGGTTGATGTTGATGCCATTTCTTCTAGTGGTGCTAGACAGTCAAGGTTTTGGTAAACTTTGAAAAGCACCCCCCCCCCCATGGTATCCATAGAACGGTTGCAGCTCCTTTTGGTATGTGTTGACAAACAACCTCCATCATGAGGGCAGGTTAATGGTTGTTGATATTTTGTAGTTTGGACAAATGCTCCTGTGGGTCTTGTAATTCTGCAAATGCTGTGAATGAGCCATGTTTGATGTTGGTAACAATAGGAATACAAATTTCTTTGCTTCTTCAGTGCAGGTAACTTCCTGAGAGGGCAAGTACCTTATCTCTAAGCTACTGCAGGAGACATTGATGGCCATTTTGGTTCTATTTTGTGGCCATTTTGAATTCCATTTCATGTTTAAAAACATGTGAATAAAATTATTTATGTACAGGCGTATTCAATATCATCTGAAACTTTCATTGAAACTTCTAGACAAGTTGGTTGGGTATATTTGCCCTCTTGGCATCTTCTTGTGGTTACAGGTTAGGGGGGCACTTTCCCCACACACTTCAATGGGGGACAAAATTCCAGATGCTACAAGTGTAGGTATACCCTACATAATTTAATTCAATGTAATTTGATCAATTTTTAAAGATACTTTTAAACTCAACCAAACCAGTATGAGACCTTGACCTTTGCTGAATGAACATTTCACCTTTAGCCTATTTTGCTGTATATCTCCATAACGATGCATTTTACTGACAGGTCACCATAGCCTTTTTACTCCTTGTTACCACACAAACAATTTGAGCTATACTAAATGTTATTTGGACCATTATTTAAAAGTACCCCTGTAGAAAGTTTACCCCCCCCCCCATGGAAATTGCCGACATTTTCCAGAGGGACATGTGGGCTAAACCCTCTAAAATTTCCTTTGAAGTCAAATCAATCGTCAAACCTTACTTGCCAAAGATTAGTCACGGAATTGAGGATTTTGACTTAACTACAAGACTTTACAAAATCACAATATGCCTTCAAAGACAAAAGCAAATAACCAAGGAATGGACACTGAAATATAGAGTCACTTGAGTGCAAAAAGGTTGTAAGTGCAATAGCTGCCAAGTGATACATTTGCATGTGTACAAATAATTCACTCTGTTGTGACCTCATGCTCAGATGCAGGCAATTCACTTTTATTTGGTCTCCCTCAAACTCAAATAAATCGTCTTCAGCGCTTACAAAACTCGGCTGCTCGGGTTATTACCCTCTCTAGAAAATTCACTCACATTACTCCAATTTTACGTGAATTGCACTGGTTACCTTTTGGACTACAGGATTATATATAAATTGATGCTTTTTGTTTTTAAATCCTTACATGGTGTTGCACCGCCATATATTGATGATTTATTACAGCCATACAATCCATCACGAACTTTGCGCTCTTCTAATAAAATGAATCTGGTTGTTCCAAAATCATTCCTGGGGGGATAGATCTTTCTCATGTGCAGCACCACGTATCTGGAATAAGCTTCCCCTTCACATCAAATCGTCCAATACCCTGATGCAATTTAAGAAAAATCTTAAAACATATCTCTTTAACGATGCTTTTAAAACATTGTAATGTTATATATTTTCTGATTGTATTTAGGTTGTTCATGATGTATTATATCATTTGTGTCTATTTAATGCAGCATTTTATCATTTTTTTCATTATGTTTGTGTAATTTTTAAATTGTTTACAATGTATATATCTTTTTAATATGGTTTTAGATGTTAAATTGTTAAGTTATATTGTCTTTGCGCCTTGAGCGCCTTTCTTTGGCGGATATGTGCGCTTTATAAATTATCATTATTATTATTAAACTCAACTTATCTTGCCTTGAGTCAGTGGCTCTTGAGATGTTCTTCGGGCAAATGTCATCCGAAGAACAATTTCAAGAGCCACTGACCAAAGACTAGGCATAATAGTATGTTGGGAATTTAACAAATGGCAGCTATTGCACTTATGACCTTGTTGCACTCAAATGACGATACAAAGACTAGGCACACGGTTCTTTTCTTTCACACGATTTATTTTCTTGGAACACACAGACAGTATAGTGATCTTCTACTGAGCATGGAAAAGGTACTAATGAAAGAAAACAATCCAATCTAAATAAACACACATTGGCCTAATGTTCCTAATGTTCCTTCAGTCATTACTTCCGGCATTTTCTGATCCTCACACAAACCGGTCTAAGTTGCCTCATTGAAGAATCAATCATTCGAGATACAAACTCGGTCGAAAACAACACAAAGACTCAGGGTCATGTGACGTCCTCGTCAATTCTTCTGGGTATTGTTCTTATAGGAGGTACCTCAGGTGATACCTTAGTTGATAGTTGTGTCACGACGTCCGTTGTTCATGTCATATCCGTGGTTGCTATGCTGTCTGTGTACGTCACAATGTATGCGTATCATGTCAAATCGTTGGTTGCCAAGTAGTCTGTCACAATGCATGCGACCCATGTCATGATGCTGGTTGCTATGCCATCTGTGTATTCCAAGATCATGTTTTCTTCTCTTGAAGCATTAGTCAAGCTGTTGAGAGAAGGGAAATACTTAGCAGTTTGGTAACAACACTAGAAAATATTTGAAACAGAACTGATAAATAGTATAAGGGCAAAATCCATTTTTTCCCCTCATGTCATTTTCAGTGTATCAGTGACCTCAATTGTTTTGTTTTTTGTTCATTTGCATGTAGTACCTATACTCTGTCCAGCTTCAAGTACAAAATAACAACGAGGGCGGACACATCGTACCGACTTTTAACGCACGAGTAGTTACTTGTAAGCACACTGCAACTGAAAGGCGGCAGTAGGTATACGCACACGTCATTACTTCATACCTCAGTCCAGACAAAGTTATTTGACATCAGGTTGAGGAGGAGGAGGAGGTGTATTAGTATTAATGACACACCAACACTATTGTGTCATATAGTGTCATGAAGATATTTTATTTGAATTCATGTTTAATCTTTAAACTAGAGGTGGGCTATAGAGGGTCATATTTGGGTCATAGTTTGAGATCACTTCAACACAGGCTAGAATGATGACTTTAATGATGCTTATCCCATTTCGAAGAAAAAATATTAAAAAGTGCGAAAACCAGGGTGCCCCGACGAAAAATCCAAAATGGCCGCCAAATTGGCCAAAAATCATATTTTTGACCATAACTTGATAAGCTTTTGTTTAATCACCTTCATTTTGTGGCAATACCCATGTTTTGGCCTACAAGGAGTCATTCTATGCAATTTCTATCTCACCACAACTTTCCGTTTTATCGATATGGCAGTTTTAGCCTAAAATTGGACTGCAAGGGCGCTTTCCCAAAAAAGTACATATCATTTCAAAAATTTTACATTTCAACTGGTGGGCCATCATCAGAATTGTTAATTCATCATTTTCTGAAGATAGAGCGTGAAACATTACCATTTCTGTGGCATCAATTTAAAATTTTACAAAAACACACTCATTGGAATACACAGGGGTCAACGAACTTTCTTACATATTGGGTTTCAATGGAGGGCATTTTTATGACATTAAATAGCCTACAGTTGCAAAACCGCAAACTCCACGCAAGTCAAATTTTCAGCAAGTGTTCATAATATTTAACTTCAACTTTTTGAATGTTATAAATAACCTTATCAAACGGATGCGCATTTTATGGGAAAGTGCCCTCAGAGCTCAATTTTAAGCACAAACAGCATCTTTCAAGAAAACGAAAGACTATGGTGAGATGAATAGTGCCATCAGCATATGCCTAATACCCCAACCAGGGGTTATTGCCACCAAAATTAAGCAAATTGAACAAAAAATAATTGAGTTGCGGTCAAAAATCATTTTTTTTTTGTGGGTACTTAAAGTGACAGGAAGAGATTTTTTTTCATTTGATTTTTTAAAAATGTAATGGAAGGTACTTTTTCTTGAGTTAATTATATATTATCATAGCACTCAACTTGGGCTTTCACATCAGGGTTCTCGTTAAAGTGACAGGAGATTTTTTTTGGATACGAATTTCTCTCAATTGCACTGGATCGGTTGTAGACCACCTACCGGGCACATTTCCAAAGTTTATTGGACAAACAAGTACAAAAGAAACCGCAAACCTTATTTTGAACTTGCCTGTTATTGTAATGTTTCAATTTCTAAATCATCATCTTATTAATAAGGACGGCGTGTTCGGCTTATTGACATCAGGTGTTATCTAATACATACGTAAGTATTCCAAATATGCAAAAAACCAGGGTTCATAAAAGAAAAATGAGGGCACTTCTTTCTGGAAATGTCCTCATGTCTCTAGCCCAGCAATGTAGCAAATGGTGGCAAGTGTACCGACTATTAACTTCCAAGATTGAGACTATTTCTTGAACTTCCCCAAATCACTCGGCGACACTGTCTATTCAGCAAAAGAATATGCATGTTTTCTAGTGCCCCCATTCCAAACTTGTTCAGCTGGAGCAATGACAGAGGGAAATCAAGTTTTTGATGTTGCAGTAGCAAATTACAACAACACCACTCTCAAGTATAAAATTAAAAATTCTTCCTTTTCCCCAAAATACTCTCCAACGTCATCTGCAATTGGTTGGATCCCTATCATAATGGTTTTACACCAATGAATTAAGCAATGTATTGGTGAGTACATGGGGTTACCCATTAGTTCACTCAAGCCAATCAATGTATCATTAGTCGTGTTTACACGGAGGCTGAAACTCCGTTGTTTTCAAAACTCTGGAGTGTTGATCGGGATTTTTGACCGTGTGGACGCATTCGGGGTTTTACACTCCAGAGTTTTTAATCGAGGGTCTAGTGGGGTTTTATCCCCCTAAAAAACTTGGGGGTGAAGCTCAAACTTCGATAACACTCCAGAGTGTTTTGGAGTGTCGTGCTGTGTGGACAGCTTTGAGGGATTGTGAGCAGAGGTGACCTCACAAGGTCATCTTTGTTGACAAATTCTTGTGTTTGAATATCACGCAGGAAAGTCCACGGCTTCAGGTATGTTGACTTCCGGACTACACTGATGGTCAAGGGGATGATTTCAGAGGTTTGACCATCGCTTGGACACAATTTGGAGTGAAGTAAAATAATTGAAATTTTCACCTCCGGAGTTTCAAACCCTTGGAGTTTTGTGACCGTGTGAACATGGCTTTTGTAACATCGTAAATTCAGCATAATAGAAAAACTAGAGAATGTACCTTCTGGAAGCCAATATCCTTGGCATATGTCCTGAAGCACTGCCTACAAATGTTCAGACCATATTTACGGATGAGTCCATGGCGATTGCCGCATACACGACTGTCAAAAAAAAGAGAAAAGATGTAGTTAAAATCATTTCACCATCACCAAGGGCCAAAGTACCTAGAACCTTAAAGGGGGTGGTTCGATTTAAGTATGTAAAGTTTTTATCTTAAAGGGGGATGGCCCGATTTAAAGATATGAAGTTTTCTTCTTGATAGATTGGCCTTCACCCCAAAACCCCATCTGTAAAGTTTCGCGCCGATATTTCAATCCGTTTTCATGTGAGAGCTAAAAAATGTGATTTTGTAAACCCCATAGAGTACTGTGTAAAATTAATATTGGTCGACCAAAATGGAGTACATTTTCGTTCATAACTTCCAAGCCAAACATCCTTTAAGCCCTGAGATTTCACAGGGTAAATGAGAAAAATAGTAGCTTTTTTCTGTACCAAAATTTTGACCACTTCTGGTAAAATCTGGGGTTCTGAAGATGAGGCTATTAGCGATCGGACCATGGACCTCTAATTCTTCATTTTTGTAATTTCGGTATACACAGAGACCATCAGGGAGGCATGACAGAGCCTTCCGTGTAGAGACATACACCTAAGAACATGCAACCAGTGGGGAGTTATCAAAAGTTGTGATGAACACTGGTCACGATCACATGCGAACACGCAACTTTATTTTGTAGGTTCTGGAGCGAGCGAGTGAGTGAGTATTATAATTGAATTACACATCCAAGTTCTCAACACAATTGTGTCATCGTGATTATAAAATACATCAAACATTTCACAAGACAAACTTTAAAACCAATTTATACAGTGATGAACATCAAAAGTAAGAATTTGAACCACATCAGGCCAAATTTAAGCGTAGCATCTGTGAAGCTCCTGGAAACTATTTTTTTTATGTGTTATGTGATTTTAACTACCATCCCCTTCTCCAAAATACTAGGTAACTCCAATTACCAACATTTATAAAAACAGTCAAAATCAGTATACAAACCAGCCTCCGTAATCACCTGAAGCGGCCTGTATATCTTGAATTTTCAAATCTGGGATGATATTTCTACGTTAATAAGTGCATAGTCCACGCATTCAACATGTGTTTCACCAAAAAAAAAAAAAACCCACAATCACAAGAATCATACACAGAGAGGATTGTCTCCTTCTATAGTAAATTAACCCACTGCGTCCTTAGACACGACCAATCTTTAGATTCGCACTAGTAAATAAATCCTTGTCCCCAAGCTCTGAAGCCTGTCTGAAGACTCTATTTCATGGCACCATATAGTGACATGCAGGAGGCAGGACAAGCCCAAGATTGTACACCTTAGGCCATTTTCCCCCCCTGGGTCATTTATAGGGGATTCTGATTTCATTTCTGAAAATTCTCAAAGAGGTCAGATGAGCAGAGCATGGACCTACAACCTTCGCAAAAATTCTTGTTTAGAATTAAACGCGGCATTCAGTGTAAAATTAATAATCCCCCCGCTCCCCTGTTCAATGCTGGTTCAGAGGCCAACGTTTGATCGTGTTGTGAAGGGATCTCAACAATGCTCCAGCTCCTGCCTTCCCCTTGTAGTTTTGGAAATGATTTATCACTCACAGCAAAGTATGCACGTTTGATTGATTGCAATTAAAGGCCGACTCAGAGATCTATTCCCTAGGAGGGCGCTCACTTCCAAAAATAATCGTATTTTTTGCATGTACATAATAGCTTGTCCATATACTAATCACGTGTGAAATTGCTAAGCTTAAAGCGAATTCCTTCATATAGAAAATCACAACTTTTTTATAATTTCCTGATCCGGAATTTTTACGTTAGGATCACACAGTAAACCATATGGGACATAATACTACCACAACTTTTACTGCACCAAAACGAAAACTCTGATTCAGCTTAAATTTCTGATTGTGGGCATTTTAGGTTACTACTTTAGTTCTAGTTGACTACTTTTCATTATTACACAAAAAAATAATATTTCTAAATCTCTGAGTCCGACTTTAAATAACAGCGGGGGTGTTTCCACGTTCAATCTTGCGAGGATTGTAGGTCAAACACCATTCTTCCTCACTACTGGAAGTTACACTTCTGGTAGTTAGTATGGACCCGTATAACACAATGCAGGGAGTTCAGCCCATGATATTCTTGCAGTCGCAGTGAGCGTTTTCTGCTTCGTGAGCATGCGTAACATCTGATCTTGGGTCAAAATGCGGTATTGCGCACGCAAATTGCTCGCTGCGACTGAAGTATACCATGGGCCTTAGTACTCTCAAATTGTTATCTGGAAATGCACCTATAAGGTTGGCGCTGGATTACACTTGCGAGAATTAAAACAGGTTCTCCCCAAGCTTTCAGCGTATATTGAGTCAAGTGCCGATAAAAACATTTTAAAAATGTTAAGCTGGTATCGGTTTTGTGTTTTCTTGTCGACATGTTGGTCAATCATAATACCCGATGGTGATAATTGTCGACAATCAATCTTTTGAATGCCAATTGAAGTTCAGTATCAAGGCGTTTTTTCATAAAAAGGGGGGTTTTTGAAAATAAAAAGGGTGGGTTACACACCCACTGCACAACTATGTCGAACAACTCATTGATGGGCTTCATTTATAACTCACCAAAACATATTCAAAACTTCTAAAACCTAACTCATCGATGAACTCCATAATCACCAAAAAAACTCTAAAAACTCTGAACATAACTCGTTGATGAACGCCATTCCTACACACCACAATAACTCTAAGAACATAACTCATCTATGAACTCAATCCCTACCTCTCCAAAACAGCAAAACCACAAACACACTCTCATGAACTCATACTTTTTGAATTGCATATGCCCCTTTAATTCATTGAGTTTTTCCTCAAATGATGCAAAAGTACATTCCCATAAACAGGTCACACCTACAAACATGACAGCCGGAGAGAACGGGCACAGACGAGCATACAGACATAGCACAGATACATATGACACACATACACAGACACGCAGGCTACGCAGACACACATCACACCACACACACTCTCACACACGGCCAGGTTAGTGGATCAGGGAATTCCGGACATTTTATTTTAAATTGATGAAAGAAATGATTTTACTGCGGTAGAGGTTATTAACTGACTTCAGGACCAGAATAATTAATTGAGCTGTCACTACACTGGTCTTAGCTAATAGTAACCATCGGTCTGGAAATTATGTGTGCTGTGTAGGTGCATGCATCTCGGGCTTATGGAAACAACACAAATTTACATTCTGGAAATATTATAACCATTTTTTTTTCTACTACAATTTATGCGTGCTGGGCCAAAATGATATAACACCTCATAGTCCATTTGTAAACTGAATGTTAACTACGTCCCAAATTGCGCGCAACATTTGCAATAACCGCTCAACAGTGTGTCCTTGCAAGGTTGGTGACCTATCAGGTCAGAACAATCATTCACAATTGCAAGCACACTATTCTTTGATACACATAACTAAGTTATCAACATCTACAGGCCACTGTAACAAGTGATAGGGGAGGCTTGCCAGAGGCTTACAGTGAGTGACTTTTGCTATTATCCGAACTGCGTTCATAGCCATTTACAATGCACCATCCAAAAGGAGCTGCATGACACGTCACGAACCAATTCAACCAGTTTGTTTGTTTAGACCCTAAATTTGGCTTTCACAACCTTAATGTCACCAAACGAAAACGCTGCATAATTTTCCCACGTCATCCAAATACACATGCAAAATTCAAGAACAATACGATATCAGATACACACCAGTTTACCAAAACCATTGGCTTCAAAACCAGTAGTATAGACCCCACACAGTACTTCGTGGGTCTAAAAGTGTGTACAGGCAATGGCTTTAATAATATAGTATGCATCCTGCCTTTAGACACTTTATTGTCGTAAAACACATGGCATTTCCATGACTGTGGACAGTCTCAAAACAAGGCGGTTCTCAACCACAAGTGTCCGCCTGTTGCGCGATCACTTGCTTTATGATGAAGTTTAGCAAATGATCAGTAGAAAGAAAACAAATGCATATGATAGATGGCCTTCACCCAAACCCCATCTGTAAAGTTTCGCGCCCGTCCCCGATATTTCAATCCGTTTTCATGTGAGAGGCTAAAAAATGTGATTTTTTGGAAACCCTCCACCATCATAGAGTACTTGTAAAATTAATATTGGTCTTAAAAAGGGAGGAGTACATTTTCGTTCATAACTTCAAAGGCCAAAACATCCTTAAGCCTTGGATTACAGGTAAATGAGGGAAAAATAGTAGCTTTTTTCTGCTACCAAAATTTTGACAACATTCGGTAGTAAAATCTGGGTTCGAAGATGAGGCATTAGCGATCGGACCATGGACCTCTATTACTTCCATTTTGTGTAATTTTCGGTATATACACAGAGACCATCAAGGGAGGAATGACAGAGCCTTCCGTTTTTGGAGAGACATACACCTAAGAACATGCAACCAGTGGGGAGTTATCAAAAGTTGTGATGAACACTGGTCACGATCACATGCGAACACACACAAATTTATTTTGTAGGTTCTGGACTGTGGACTCGCGGAGCGAGTGAGTAGGCCTATAAATGAATAAAACATCCAAGTTCTAAACCACCAATTGTGTCATCGTGATTATAAAAAATACATCAACATTTAACAACGACAAACTGAAAACAATTTTACAGTGATGAACATCAAAATTAGAATTTGAACCGACAGCAAGGCGCCCAGCCCAAATTAAGCGTTAGCATTCTGGTTGAAGCTAGCCTCCGGGAAACGTTATTTTTTTATGTGTATGTGATTTTACCGGTTTACAAGACCCCTTCTCCAAAAAATAATCTAGTTTAACTCCCAATTACAACATGATAAAAAGGAACAGTCCAAAAATACAGATACAAAACCAGCCTACCGTATAACCTGAAGAGGCTTGATTATCTGAAATGTTTTCAAATCGGGATGCTTTCTACGTTAATAAGTGATTTAGTAAACGCATTCAACAATGTGTTTCACAAAAAAAAAAAAAAAACCCACAATCACAAGGAGATACACAGAGGGATTGGCTCACTTCTAAGTAAATAACCATACTTCATGTAAGTATGACCAATTCTTTAGATCGCACTATAAATGATCTTGTCCCGCAAGCTCTGGAAGCCTGTGAGATCTATTCCATTGAAGCCCATTAAGTGAATGCCGGAGCAGGACAAGCCCAAAGATGTTACACCTGTGCATTTTCCCCCCCCCCCATGGGAAATTTATAGGGGGATTCTGATTTTTTGAAAAATTTCTCAAGAGGGGGCAGATAGGAGAAGGAGCCATGGCCCTAACCCATCCTCGCAAAAAGTCTTGTTAGAATTAAGCGCATTCAGGTTGAAATATTAATAAATGCCCCCGCTCCCCTGTTCAATGTGTGTTCAGAGGCACCAAGTTTGATCGTGCTTTGAGGGGATCTAAACAATTGTCCAGCTCCTGCTCTCCCTTGGAGTGTGGAGAATGATTTTATTAACTCACAGCCCCCAAAGTATCACGTTGATTTGATTGCATAATTAAAGGCCGACCGACTCAGAGATTTCCCCGAGGAGGGCGCCTCAATTTCCAAAAAATGTATTTTTTGCATGTACATATTATTGTTTCCATATACGAATCACTGTTGTGAAGTTGCTAAGCTTTAAATCGAATTCCTTCATATAGAAAATCACAACTTTGTTATAAAAATTCGGAATCCGGAATTTTTGTCTTAGATACACAGTTTATCTATGGGAACATAATAATACATACGTGTTTACTGCACCAAAACGAAAAATCTGGATTAATCAAATTTCGGAATTGTGCCTGTTAGGTTACATCTTTAGTTTATAGTTGACTACTTTTCATATTACACAAAAAAATAATATTTCTAAATCTCTGAGTCAGACTTTACAGAAAGCGCGGGGTGTTCCAAGTTCATTTTGCGAGGTATTGAGAGTCACACCATTCTTCCTCAACTATGGGAAAGTTAAACCCTTTGGTAGTTAGTATGACCTTGTATATCCATGCGAGGGAGTTAAGCCCACGATTTTATACTCCAGTCTCAGTGAGCGTTTTCTGCGCTAGTTGGAGACACCGCCGTATAACACGGATCTGGAGTAAAAATGCGGGTTTTTCCGTATCGGGGTATGCGTATTTGAGTGTGAGCACGGCAAAGACGCTAGCTGCGATCTGAAGTTATATCCATTGGACATTTAGTACTCTCAAAATTTGTGGATCGGGAAATGCACATATAAGGCTGATGGCGCTGGATTACACGTTGCGAAAACCAAAAACAGGTTCGCCCACGTTTTCAGCGTATGTTGAGTCAAGTGCCGATGATAAAAAACATTTTCTAAAAATTGTTAGAGCTGGTATCGGTTTTTGTTTTCTTTGTAGACAGTTGGTCAATCATAATACCCGCCGATGGTAGGTGATAATTGTCGAAAAATCAATTCTTTGAATTGCTCAATTGAGTTCAGTATAAAGGGCGTTTTCATTAAAAGTGTGGTTTTGAAAATAAAAAGGGTGGGTTACAAACACACACTGCCAAACGATGTCGAAAAACTCAGGGATGGGATTATTTATAACGCACCCAAACATATTTCAAAAACTATGAAAAAAACCTAACCATCGATGTGACTCCTAACTCACCAAAAAATAACTCGGTGAAAAACTCTGAACAAAATCGTTGATAACTCCATTCCAAACTCACCAAAATAACTCTAAAGGAACATTAACTCATCATGAAACTCAACAAGAAATACGCGTCCAACAAACAGCAAAAACACCAAACACCCAAACGCAGCCAATTGAAACTCAATAACTTTTGAAAATTGACATAATGCCCCTTAATTCAACATGAGTTTTCCTCAAATGAGGCAAAAGTACATTCCCAGTAAACGAGAGTCCACACCGACAAACAGGCAGCCAGAGAGACGGGCACAGACAGCCATACAGAATAGGACAAATAGACACAAACTATAAAACTGACACGCAGGACGCAATAACACACCACACACACCCAACACACGCAACACACCACAGGAAAGTTACGTGGATCAGGGAAATTCGGACAGTTAGTTATAATTGAGAAGAAGAAAATGATTTTTTTACCTGGGGGGGGTAGGGTAGGTGGTTTGAGGATATATTATACTGGACTTCAGGACAAGTAATAATAATTTGAGCAGGTCACTACGTTGTCAAATTCAATGGGTGCATTGCACTGGGCTTATGGAAAAAAAAAACACAAAATTTACATTCTGACGCGACCATAGAGCGAAAAAAAGGGGGCAAACTCAAAAGAATCCTAGGAAAGAAGTGCGGTCAGAACAGTCAAAACCGGTTATGAATAAAATATGGCAAGGGTTGTTAAAAAAATATTGTTACTAGAATTGAAAATGGCTATCTGACAGGTGTCTTGCAGGTTGGGACATAGAAGAAGGTGCCCATTGGTAAAAAAACATAAAAACGGAAAGGGTCAACAAGGAGTGAAGATAACTAAGGGTCTTCTAATTAACATAAATGGCCAAGTACAAAAGTGCAGGGGATAACGGGGAAAGCTTGACAGCAGAGGCTTTACAGTGATTGGACTTTTGCTATTCCGAACTGCTTCATAGACATTTACAATGCAAACATCCAATCCAAACGGAAAAGAGCAGAGAGATGTGCGGACACGTACACGAACCATAATGGCAACAAGTTTGTTTGTTTAGACCCTTAAACTTGGCTTCACAACTTATTGTAACCAAAAGAAAAAGCTGCCATTATTATTTTACCACGCATCCAAAATACAATGCAAAAATTTCAAGATAATAAGACGGTATAAGATAAACACGCAGTTGACAAAACCACAAAACATTGGCCTTCAAAACCCTAGTAGTATAGACCCCACAAAGTACTTCGGGAGTCTCTAAAAGTGTTGTAAAGGTTTTCGTGTTGCAATGGCTTTATAATTATAGTATTATAGATCATGCCTTTTTTTAGAAACGTTGTAGTCGTAAACACAATTTCGGAATCGTTTCTTGACTACGGGTGATTACTGGGTAATCATTTGAAATCGTTCAGGAGTGGTGTATTTATGTCTACGAGGTCTGAATGAAGACCCCAGGATGACGGTAGCGAAGTGGTGGCGCGGTGCTTGGGGGGGGGTTGGGGTGCCGGGGAGTGGGTGGGGATCTGGGTCAACATCTTTAACGCAAAAAGGGCGCACCGATTTGGCTGGCGGGACGTTCCCGATCGAGAACACTACGCGGGAATTCGAGATGGACGGCCGTTTAAGCTTTATAGGACAGCATGGTATACAATGGCCTCGGAACAGGGACAAGGTTAAGGCAGTTAATGAAAGTTTGGACAATGATCAGTAGGAAAGAGAACAAAAAGAGACCGAAAGGGGAGTTCGATGATCCTAGGGCTTCGGGTCCTTGAAGTTTGGTGTTTTCGACGACAATATCACCAAACCGCGTTCAAAGGAAACAAGGTGTGAGAGTATAAAGATTGCTGGGTAGAGGGGGAAGAAAGCGAAGTAAGAAGGGGTAATCAAGAAAGCGGGGAGGATAAATAATAAGGAAGGAGCGAACCAAAAATCTATTCGCGCTTCGCAGGGTGGAAAAAAAATGTATTATGAATATGAGCCCGAAGCGCGTGCTACTTTCTTTCTTTGTCTGCCCCGGGGGATTTCATTCTCAGTAGCTTTGTGGATATCCGCAGGCCGAAGGGAAGGTGGGGGGAAGGGGGTCAACACGCGGTAACATGGAGGGCAAAAAAGGTACACCATCGACGGGCACAATGGGCACATGAGTGTCACACAAGGTCACATGGGGGCACTGAAGTCAAGTGGGGTCATCGATTGTCACAGGGGGATCACTGAGGTCACAAAGGTCACCATGGCCACACGAGGTCCATGGGGAACGGATGGTAATAACAAATATGGGACAAATGGCAGGCTAAACCTTACCCCTCGCGGACGACCAGCACCACCTCGCAAATATAACACCCCCCCAACCTCACCAACACCCACCCTTCTGCCCCCCCTCCCACAAACACCCCAACTGCCACCTTCCCCAAACCCCACCATTGCCCCCTCCCCAACAACCCAACACCCCACCCTGCCCCTCCCCAACACCCAACCACTGCCCCCTCCCCACCAATACCCACCATGGCCCTCTATGATTCAACACAAGAGGTATAGTTTTTCACTAGCAAAGGAATTTTGCATATCGATGTGTACCATTTTAGGATACTGCAATTATGCTGATTTAATTAGTCATTTGCCATACCTAAGCCGATGTTATCAGGAACTTTGTTTTCCAATGGCAAAGAGCACCATAATGGGTTTTGTGCAGTAATGAATTTTGCATATAAGATGTACATTTAAAAATAGAGAGTTTTTTGCATATTATTAGCTCATTTGAATATATAATTTGCCCGAAATATGCCCAACATCTAATCAGACCGAGAACTCTTCAACCCGCTCCCTTTCCACCAAGTCATCATTATACGCCTTACAGATAACTCCCGAAACTTGCACACAAGCCGTGCGGGGAAAGGGTTATCATTTTGAACGCCAAATAAGCTAATTAATATTAATTAATGCAAAAAGCAGCCAAAAAGCTACACATAATATATTGGCACCTCACTCTATCACCATACCAAGTGATGAAGTAAAGTAAATCGGAGTCCGTTTAGCCAGCGAGCATTTCAAAAAAGGTTTTAAACAGAAGTGTCTGAAAAATAGTACAATAAGCGAATTAAAAATATCCATGAATATGCAAATAATGCAGCCAAAAGTCACACATTATTGCGGGCACCTCACATCTATCATCCTATTCAATTGAAGTAAATCGGGGATAGCGTTTAGCTTGTAGAGCATTTTAAAAAGGTTAACCGGGCATACGGAACCACACCACACATTCGGACACACAGAAATTTGGAGAGGATGTGGGCGATTCCACGATAAGTGGTCCTGGCATCCCAAAAATTGACATTCATTTCCAGACATTATTTTAAACTGAAAAGTGAAGAATAATGTCTGGGCACTCATCTAAACTTAATTTGAGTCTTTTCCCCCGTTTTCAATAAATGCCATTAGAATTGTGAAGGTGGTCATGTGTATGTTAATTGTCTCCATTGACTTTACATGTAATTAAGGGTCCATGACATTTTAGTAATAGTTTGATCCTCAGTAAAAAAGATTATATTATTGAACTTCAAATCCATTTTAGTTTATTCATAGCAATACCCTGGAGCAGAAAAAAAAAAAAAGATTATAACCACCTGCAAAATATGCAAATGAGCGTCATGGACACTAACATTGCGTCATGGAAATACATTGTGATAAACACTTGTAAGGTAATGAGCTTACAGGCACTACTTCAACACTTTCAGAGCAATGGTATGACCCACATTGTCAATCCTGGAGTGCATGCATCAGGATCAGGGTATGGAGGCAGTAAGTAAGTAGTCAATCCAAGCAGAGCCATTCAAACCAGGAGAGCCGCAATGGGGGCAGCAGGGGCAACATGGGCTGGCGTCAGGTGATTGCCGGCAATTACCCCAGCCCACCGGCCGAACGGGCCCTGGGCACACCCGAGCGCCCCCGCCCCAAACAAGCAGCGCCCGGACAACGACCAAACCCCCCGGGCCAACACCAACCCCCGGCAGAACAACCTCAAAGCACCCCGGGCAACCCCAAAGCCCCAGGGCAACACATAAAGCCCCCGGCCCAAAACCCATAAGCCCGCGGCAAACACCAAGCTTCACCTCCAACCAACAATCTGCCGCCCGTAAACTTACTCATCCCCCTCACCAACACCCATATCTAGCCATTTCCAACACATGCCACCTTCCCAAACACCCATCTCTCTATCTCCCTTGACAACACCTCCATCTTTCAACACACCATCTCCCCTTCCAACACCCATCTCACCTTCCCAAACCAGCCCCCTCCAACCAACCATCTCCACCTTTACAACACACATCCCCCCCTTACCAACACCATCTCCCCTTCTCAAACCCATACCCCTTACCAACACCCATCCACCTCCCAACACCTCCCCCTTCCAAACACCCATCCCCTTCCCAACGCACGCATTCCCCATTCCCAATGTCACACATTTCCCCCTTCCCAATTCACCCATTCCCCTTCAAATTCACACATTTCCCCTTCCCAAACCCCATTTTCCCTTCTCAACAGCTTATCCTCCTTCCCCAACTCCACAACACACCATATTCCCCTTCCCAGCCCACCATCTCCTTCCCAACATCACCTCAGATTTGATTTAAGGGATACAAGGCCAAACCACTTATTTAGTGACAATTGGTCAAGTAGAGGTTTACTATAAAATATAAATGTAGTGTGAAAAGACAAATGACTATATATTAATAATAGTCATATTTTATTTGTTACATCAAATTGAAGAGCATACTTTACATTGGTAGGCAGTATCACAGGTTTGTTTTTGTCAGGATTGCTAGACAAGTAATCACTACATGTAGATTTGTCTTTGAACTTTTTGGGACCTCCGATTCACTCCTACCCACTACCAAAATTTCATCACCATACAAGAAATGTAGCCTCTGATATATAAAAAAAAAGCTCACATGAAATTGAGATCTCATTCCTCAGCCATCATTGATTCCTATAACCCTAGTGCAAGCGCGAGTGTTAAGAAATATTTAAGAATTTGGTTTCAAATAGAAGTTAAAAGTTTGCTGGTAACTGTTGTTTCAAAATCTTTCAGTGAGATCAAAGCAATCTGAATTATATTTTGGTCAAATTAAGGACAATGTCAGATTACTAGTGTAAAGTTCAGGGTCTTTATGCGTTGTACAAATTGTCAAATATTATTTTCACCTATTTTGTTCTCTATCAGCGATTCCATTCTCATCGACGTAGAAAAACTTGCTTGTACAGCGTATAAGGTTGTCATAATTATAATGGATTTACTACTTTTACTTTTAAGGAAGTGCAATTGCATCACACTATTACCATAGAATTGCCAAGAGACAACATAGCATCATTTATGTAAGCAAAAAGTTAGAAGAGACTATTAGTTTTGGAGCGTAATGTCCATGACGCAAAATGTGTAATGTCCATGACGCTCTTATGAGTGGCCTGCCCAAGTTGTGGAAGAGACTGTTACAATTGGTTTTAATATTCTTGTAGAGTTAACACTACCCTTTAACACTATACTGCTTTTCAATTAAAATGAACTCTAAATTCAGAGAGTTTTTGAGTTGAACTTCAGTAGTGTGCAAAACATGTTTTTTCTGCGTAATGTCCATGACGCTCATTTGCATAACTCCTGTCGTAATAATTAGCAATGGCTTCCCTACAAAAATTGATGAGAGGTACAATTTTACACCGGCTACAATAATCAATTAACAAACCCAAAATACAGAGTTTATAAATAACCTAAATATACCACTAAAAGCAGAAAAATTGGTCCACATGTAATGTCCATGACGCTGGAATCGCCCATGTGCCTCCATGAACATTCGTTCAGGCGACACAAAAATGAAATTGCTTCCAGAACAAGGATGCAAATTCGACGCGAATCACCGAATCGACTTGCGCCAGGACTCTCACCAGCTTGTACACAGGGAATCAAAGTTGATTCGCGTAAAGCTAAGAATAAGTCTTGGAAATAACATTCGTCACTAAAAAATCGCTATTTTCCCTATAAATTCATATCTAAAAAAATACAACCCGCAATCAAAACAAGCGTAGAATCCTCACCCTGCTCTCCCCAAGCTCACACCGATGCATACACGTAAATACCTTGCAACATGGGAAAACCCCAATCTTATGTATAGGAAGGCGTCTGCCACGTATGCTTATATCAAGCTCAGTCATTGGTCATACGTCATTCAACGAGGCTGTATCGTTTGTGTAGCTACCCCTAACAAGGCTCTAGACCACAAATACCACACAAACACAGGTAAGATTGTGGTTATTGTGGTATATGATAGTTAGAGAACCTACAATATTTTGTGGTAGTTTGTGGTATGTGATCTTATCATTGACTTATAAAGTGTAGTACATTCACGTTCACTCCGCACCCGACCAGCACCATGTAAGCCTATAACCAAAAGGTTCCCCTGGGACTGCAATTTCTATAGGATGCCTGTACATTGTGGCCTATGGTGGAGCTGTGTTGTTATTACTTGGTATATTGTGGTATATGATGAGTGACTCCAATTTGGTATATGTTATGATTTATCGAACTCCGAAGCATATACCACAACTTATCCACAAAGTATTGTGGTAGTTGTGGGCTATTGAACGTGCAAGTATGATCGAAAGTTGTGGTTATATTGTGATTGTGATAAGTCCTCACCAATTTACAGCATGCAGTGTAGTCAAGTAATTAATTGTCGAGATCGATATTAAAATAGCATCAAAATTCACGTGCGTACGTTGTTAGGCATGTCGATTAAACCCCACAAGGTTGGCAAGTACATTTGTACGCAGCTGTCACCGCATTCTTTCGCACCGATTAAAGTCCACAAAACGTAGGATACACAACAGATGATTCGTTTAAATTAAGAAACTCATACTAGCCCTGGCCACAAGCATAAACGAGTAGCATCAACGATGAATGTAAACCCTTGCTTATGATACAGAAGGTATCTACAGCCTGTATCAAAAAATGTAAGTGAAAAAGTGCCCTCTATGTGCAAGTACAAAATATAGTTGTGACATGTTACTTAATCACCTTCAAAGGCAGTCTTAGCTTTCCAAGCCGTTGATCTGTTCACATTGTCTGTGGTACTCTCGAGATGTTTAGTGAACACCGGACGAGTCAGGCGTGGGAAAGGCCATCTTTCGTAACACTTCCAGACTCAATTGACTGATAACTCTCCACAGGGACGTTAGGACTTGTGATATGGTCATTTTCATGATTTTTCAGTACAGATAAATCAGGGTGAAAGAATTGGTTTTTGTTAAATGAACACTAAAACAGATTTGGGACTTTTGTAAAATGGTAAGGTACATTAGTCTCTACTCCTATGCCAGGACATACAAAGTTGGGTACAAAAAAACATCACAGTGTCATTACATATCTTCTCCAAATCCAAGTTGAAAATCGACATAGGTAGTAGAAAGTAGTTATTATTTGATATGATTAAAATATAGTGTGAAAAGGTACAATGGTGAATCCTCTATTAATTGGCAATTGTCTAGTTTGACAATATTTCATGCCACATTAAATAAGATACAAAATTTAAATCGTCTAAGGGACTGATCATAAGTTTTTGTATAGAATAGATATAGGAGAGGATTCACTATTGGGTTATCTTTATATGTTTCAAAAACAAATTAGTTCTACATGTATAAACAAATGTTTGTTGAGGAAGGTAGGCCCTAATACTTTTCTGACTAAAGTATTTTTCAGCTAAAAACTCCCACAACTAAGGAGTTCCTAAGAAGATGAAAATGACTTGAAATCAAATAACCACTGCTCGTTGGAAAGTCTAAAAAGTGGAGTCAGGGTCAAGTCCCAGGGTCAAGTGACTATACTGAAAGTTTACTCTGGGATGAAGATATCAAGAACAACCCTAATGTGATTGGAGCGGTTAATTGAGTTATAAATAACTAAAGCCCCGTTTTACACTGGGACCAAAAGTCGAAGTGAATTCGATTGAGTCCGTTCATCGATTCACTTTTCCTGAAGTGTAAACACGGGCAGTCGTAATCGATACGAATTCAAAAAGTCGAATTCGAAGTTTGAAATGAATTCGAATAAGTCGTCATGATGAGAATTTAAAGTCGTCATTGAATTCGAATTTTTTGCAGTCTAACGAAACACGTACGATTTCATGTTGCTGGTCGTAACAAGTGGACCCGCCAGGCTGCCGCATTTCCGGCTTATCACCAAGCAATGCAAGTGGGCTTATAACAAACTGAGCTGAAGGTAGCGCGGTCATTAGAAAGACTTCGGACTGCGGCGTTGTTGTCGTCTTTTCTCTCTACTTTTGCCGTTAGTTTTGACCCAAGTTTTAATCATACTTAGGCCTAATTTCACAGAAAAGCTAACCAGGGCCGCCGAGCGCAACCCTTTAGCATATGGAACGCCATGTTGAAGATGCTCGAGAATGACTCCGTTGAACCTTGATTCAAACTTCTCGATAAATGAGAGTGCCAACAGACGTAATTATTTTCTGAAAGGAATCGGATAATCGGATTTTTCAGTATAAATACCTAATGACTCGAATTAATGTATGCTAATCCTCAGTCGTAATTAAAAAATAATATAGAATCAATTCGCTTTCTCAGTGTAAAATATGCGATATCATTATCTCTGAGATTAAACATATGAAATTTACTGACAAGTGATTACCAGCTATTGGAATTGGCCTCTCTCAAAGAGCCATGTAACTTAAAATTTTAATTAGGCAAGTAGGTTATCCGACATCAATTCATTTTGTCCTTGGTATATATGTTCTCTTCCAAACCAGATTACAATTTTGCAGCTCTTAATTTTCAATAGAATGTGGGGGGGAAATGCTTGGTAGTAAATGGCTAAAGCGTGAGTTCTGATAATGAGACTGATTAAATTAATAAACATTTTAAGTTAACCAATTAGGTTATTAAGAAGAAGGCCTAACTTGAAATTTTAAAAGAGATATAGGTTAATACATAGTTTGTTCAAATATTCCTTTTCCAGAGGTAGAGTGTGAGGTGACCATGGACCTGTAGAGGTCAAATGGCCTAAAGTGCTAACACGTGGTAGTAAATCTTTCAATGTAATTAGTGAAATGGTTAACTTGAATGACATATACCAGATGATCAAGGCGGCCCTTTACTTTGAGCATCGAGTTGCACACTGTAAATAATTGCCTCAAGGTAGGCCCTAACTCGCCATCCACCATAGAAATGCACACAAGGCCGATGACTTTCAAGCCTAAAATTCTGGACTATGAGTGTAAAAAACGGCTCCAAACGGCCAAAATTACACCCGATTGGTGAGATCGATCTAACGTCCCTGACCGGGCTCTCCCCTACCCACTTCAAAATTTTGTCACATACGATAAGAAATGTCGCCCCTGATATACAATAACACACAAAATTGGACTACATTCCTCGTGCGTCATAGCCATATAAACCCACAAGGGTAAAAGGGCGAGCTTACAAAAAAAACGTGTTGAAAGTGGGGGGGGAGGACTGGGGAGAGGAGGGACCCTTCGTGGGTTAATTGCATGGTATAACATGAAAATATGCGTGTCATGTATTCGAATTACCCAGAACCAGTACCACTACCAGTGATTCCGGCTCTGATAATGTATGTAAGGGTCCTAAATCGCGACTGTATCAAGGCAGACGGTCGAACAGGCTTGGAAAAAGGAAATTACTAGAAATAAATATGCCCTACATGGTTGGCATACCGTGTTGTTCCTAAATAAACGCCACTCTCTAATAAGCCCCCTACGATTTTTTGGATATAACAATTCAAGAAAATGAGTTAAGCTTACCTTAAATCACATGATTTAAAAGGCCGGGACTGTCGTAAATCCGTATCATAATCGCTGTGTGCACAGTTGTAATAGTTTTAATTAGTATGGAACTTTGACCTCGGGAGGTGTGAAAACAGCATCCCCCTGCTTGATCGTTTGTATATTGGTAATCAGCGAAATAAGCGTGTGTAAGGAGATTTTTGCGGGATTTTTGACTTCCATTTTGACTGTTAATAAACGCCTCCCTTTTGAAAAAATTGCACCCGCCCCCGGGGAGTTGAAATCACTCTTGGATAAAAATCTCTAACAGATAATGATGAACAGCATGTTGTTTACTAAAATACCTCCTTGGAAGTTGAAACTTGGACATTTTGTACGAATCTCGTCATGGCAGAGTCCAAGATGTCACTTGGACACAGGATATGTAGCATACTAAGGTCACGTAATGACCTGACAAAAGACGTTGACCGGACACAAAATCCCGCACAACGGCCGATAAGCCGGCATTTTTTGCTATCAGTAAGCAACAACATGCCAATTGACGGTGGGACGGAAACAGGTATTCCAAAAATAACGCTCGCATAATAGGGGTGATTGCCACTAGACCCAGATAGAACACGGCAGATGTCTATGGTGTTAGTCAATTAGGTCACATACAATGGACTGTGGGAAATATTAAATTTTCCGTAAATTTTTATCTTGGAGGGGGATCAAACTGGTATGGGGGGAGTCTGGTAGTGACTGGTAGTCTACCAGAGGGTGAACATTACTTGCTCTCAGTATATACCTGAGGGTCTATGGGGTTGAACCCACAGGTTCTCGGGGGGGGGGGGGCGTCATTTAAAGGGTAATTTCGTCATTTACCACCAATTAAAGGGCCTATTCCTTCATTTATCAATTAAAGGGCCATTCAAGTCTTTACCAATTAAAGGGCCATTCCTTCCTTATCAAGTAAAGGGCCAGCGCTATTACCAATTAAAGGGCCGCTCCTCCATTTACAAATTAACGGGCCGTCTCCCATTTACCAATTACAGGGGGTTGTTCCTCCATTTACCAATTAAAGGGCCCTTCCCAATTTACCAATGTAAAGGGGCAGTTCCTTAATTTTTACCAATTAACGGGCCTTACCTTCCATTTGCCAATTAAAGGGACATTCCTCCATTTACCAATTAAGGGACGTTCCTCCATTTATATTTTTAAAGGGCCATGGTGATTACCAAATTTAAAGGCCGTTATCCATTTACCAATTAAAGGGCCTTTACTTTACCAATTAAAGGGCTGTGCCTTTATTTACCAAAGGGCCGTTTGTTCATTTACTAACGGGGCCATTCCTTCATTTTATCCAATAAGGGCTGCTCCTTGATTTACCAATTAAAGGCTTTTTTGCTCTTGATAAGGCAGTTCCTTCATTTCCAAGAAAGGGCCATTCATTTTCCAATTAAAGGGCAGGTCCTTCATTTACCAATTAAAGGGCTGCTCTCATTACCAATTAAAGGGCTGTTCCATCATTTACCTTTTTAAAGGACTAATCCTCCATTCACCAATTAAAGGGCCGCTCCTGTATTTACCAATTCAAGGGACTGCTCGTCCATTTACCATAAAGGGGTGTCCTCGATTTACCATTAATGGGGGTTTCCTTCATTTACCAACTAGTATATCCTTCATTTATTCACCAATTAAACCATTCCATTTACAATAAAGGGCCCACTCATAATTGATAATTAAAACTTCTTTACGAAATGGTACTTGGCAACAATATGCGGGACGCTATTTTCAACGCAATATGGTTCACTCTTCAGAGTTAACATTCACTCTTCAGATTTGACCATTTCACTCTTGAGAATTTTACCTCCATGAGTGACAATACCTCTTGAGAAAAAAAGCAGTGAAATTACTGTGCACATGCGCAATAAAGCCGAAAAGGCCCTGCGCACGTGCAGTTAACAGCAAAAATGCCATGCACATACAACATGCTACGGAAAGTGGAAAGTAATCCAGCAGGCTTTTGAGAACAGGCCAGTTTTGACAGTTAATTGCCAACTTTTTGCATTTTCCACTTAAACCTATAGGATTTTTTTACAGGACGGTGATACAGAGTCACTTTTATTTTTTACTTAGATCTCCTCCTGAGCTCCTCCCATACATAAACAACTTATTTGTGCGTTGATTTCAGGAGATGGCCCACACACAAATACATGCCCTGTTGTTGTCAGCTGCCATATTAACTATGTAGAACCTGTCAAAATATGTATTTTGGTTATTTGACAACAAGTGACACTTTATTACATGTGAAATAAAGTGTGGCAGAGTGCTCAAAAACTTATATGGAGCAATCAAAATTGAGTGTTGGACATGACATTTTCCGTTCACATTGAATAATACCATTTTATTCAATTACACTGACACTCCTGTGGTGGATGTCTGTGGCAGTTTATTGTATCATTTACAAAGACAATCCCTCATGATAATGCCCACACAAAATTATATGACTGGTCCTTGAATTAATCGAGATATGGTTGATCGAAATCTTGTCCGCAATTTTCCGTTCACAATTTTGTCACGTCTAGTGCCGTGACGTTTAAACGTTTACACGAACGGAAATGTCATCACTACACGTTTAGAAAATTCACTACACGTTTACACATCAGCAGACCCTATACTAACTTTTTTTCAGTATTATTTTAATTGCTGAAGTCAAATTTTTACCAAAATTACCCGCCGTCAGTGAAAAGTAAAGTTAACAGTTCCAATGCTTCTTCTAGAAATGGTTTCCGACTTTTACGGAAACAGGGAAATCCCCCGTTTACCGAGTTCTTGTACGTGAGTGGAGCGACTTTGGCATATGGGTTGTTTTACAATCAGGGTACCTCTTGGCTGAACACTACAATGTGACCCATAAAAAACAATGTCTATACTTTTTCATAAATGTTACTATGCAAACTTAAAGACCACCAAAAACACTACCTACAGCTGCAAAGAAACCATTTGAAGTGCTTGATGACTAACAAAAATATGAACATGTGTATGGAAATTGCTTAAAATCACTGTCTCATTTGATGTAGGTTAATATTTGAGTAGATTCAGCACTGTCATAAAGAACATTTTGGACAACATTCAGGAATTACATTTGGAGCAAGGTAATTAAAATCCAGAAATCTTAAAAGAATGTGACCATTTGGTAACATTTGGTGTCAATTTGAAATTTAGTAGTAAATTCCGTCAAAAAATGTCCTCTCCATATTTAGGCCAATAAAGCTTGAACTAAATTGACAGATTGATTTGTGATATTTTCTTTAAAAACTCTAGTTTATGTTCTATACATTTGTAGTAAACACTTGGTGACTACCCATTAAGTTTTCCTGTATGACATGATCAAATGTTAGAAGTCAGTGTTGCGTCAAAATCTGTCCTTTCCGAAAAATTGAAGTTTGACTAACCATAAAAATTGTTCCTGAAGACCTCACATCTCCAAATTTTGGATACATAATGTTTGAATTATCTATATTACAAAAATATTAATACTGAAAATAATCAAAGCACTTTGTTTTTTCACCCCAAATGTAGAAATGAATGAAGTTTGCTGTCAAAATCTTGTATTCTCCGAAAAATGTAACGTTTCATCAATCATCAAAATTGTTCAGGAAGACATGACGCCTCAAAATTTTGGAATTTTACTTCTCAACTTACCTACAATGTAAAAACATCAATATTGAAAGGAATCATGAGACTTCATTTTTCACCCCAAATGAGACAGCCGAGGTACCCTGATTGTAAAACAACCCATATACACCGCATAACACGGCCCCAATTACGCGGTGCTTCAATTACAGAGGGATCTACAAAAAAGGGTAAAATGACAGCGCTAATGGAAGCTCCCACAGTGATTCGTCGTTTGAGAACTTTGGGATATTCAACTGCTTTATTTTGGATTAAAACATAACATAGGTAAGTACAAACAACATTTTAGGGTTCAAGATGATATTTATGATCGAATGCAAAGCTGGGTAACCCGATTACGAACGATTTATGGTGCAAGAATTGCATTTGCGTGGAAGCGCCAAATTCGGCAGTCGTTAATTTGTTATGACCGGTTAAACGTTTAAACGAACGGAAATACAGACCGTGTAAACGGATAGGAAATTAAACGGTAACTCCCAGCTCTAGTCACGTCCAACACTTTTTGCAGAAGCCCTGTTGTCTTTATGAAGTAAGTTCTATGTTTGTGTTACTTACTCTTCGAGAGTGATTTCACTCTAAGTAAATTGTACTAAATGTTTTGACATCCACTGTAAAATGACTTGGCTCCATCAACATGAAATTTTCCATTCACACCAGGGCCAAATCCAAAACTGGTCAACCAAGTACCTTAAAATTAAACTTGCTATTAAGAGGAATAAAATTCCATTATGGTTCAAGAGCATACACTTTGAGGCAAATAAATTCAACCATTTTTTTTCCAATGTGCCTTCTCAAATATTCCATAATGGCGGAAAAGATCAAAATGGCGTCTTCTGAGTGCGACGGACGGAATTGTTAAAAATAGGTACAATTATTTATGATGAAGGATGATTTGAATTTCTACTTTTGTATGTTAGTGGTTGCATGACTAGTCATCCATAAACTTTTAGCAAAATTCTAAATGTGTTTCTAAATTAAGAAAAAACTTCGAAAACAGCGTGTCAATTCCGTCCGTCACGTTTTTCGGAACAATCAATTATTTTTCAAAAGTATATTTATCACATGACATTTTATTTACTAAAAACTATCAGTTTTTAGTGTGATAAACCCTTCCATCAAAAATTGGAAAAAAATAATTATATACAGAAGGTACTATAACATGGTGCCATTTTTGCGACGGATGGAAAAAAATTGCGACGGACAGATTTTCAAGGTCAAATGTGTCACAAAAAGCTCAAAATTTTTAGCCAGAACATTTTTTATATTATATTTATCATAAATGATGTAATAAAATTAAATTGTGCAACATATAAAAAATTTGAAAAAAATTCGTCCGTCGCACTTCCGTCTATTGCAAAATAGTGCAAAAAACAGATGTTTAAAAAATAAGATAAAAAGGTGTGCTATGTTATTTGTTTTTATTTTAATTATTCTTTACATGCATAATCAACTTGTTAACAAAAATATTGATGGATTAACAACATCAGAATTCTAGCATGACAGCATGAAAAATTGTTCCGTCTGTCGCATTCCGTCCGTCGCACTTGTATCTAATCGCTTTTGACGATATTTCAAGTTATCAGAATAATTTTTCTCAAAATATTTCTCTCACTTTTTACATATAAGAGATCTAACTTAACATGTATACTGATATTCTGATAATGGAATCAAGCTCCCCTTAATTTTGACAATAATGACACAAGTGTTCAGATGTTTTGGAAACCCACTTTTTGTCAATTCCGTCTGTCGCAATCATAAACTATGTTGCCATAGCAACATACTTGAACTTGACCACTTGATTTTTTTTTTCATATTAAAGTATACAAGTTACTTGTTCAATTCATGTAATTATTATGCCTAGGTTCAAGTAGGGGAATAGATACAAACAAAAATAACAGTCAAATTCCGTCCGTCGCAGAAACGGAGGTTTTGGATTTGGCCCACCAGTCACGTCCAACACATTTGGTCACGTCCAACACACTCGAGTTGCATATATCTCAAAAACGAGGTCTGCAACTTCAAATTTCTAGTATGTTTCTAGTTGTTCCATGGGTTTGTGAACTACCAACTTATTTTGAGGTGTGATCAGTTTTAGTAAATTTTCAAAAAATTGCCCTGTTCGCATTTTCAATTTTTCACGTCCAACGCAAGCTTCAATCAAGCAACCATGCAAATCTAACAGCTTTGGAATATTGGAAGGGCATGAGGATGAAACAAAGCATTCACTAGGGGAAGTTAGTGTTTCATCTTTATAGAAGCTTAAAATCAGTTTTTGTTTTTTTAATAAATGTCAAAAAGATAAGATTTTAAGTCAAAATTCCGTTCACATGTCACGTCCAACACTTTAGACATATTAAAAGCTAATTATCTGCTAACTCAATGGGTGAGATTTGCTTGCATTCGGTACAGATGTTCTCCAGCCTAAACTAATCAATTCATGAAAAAATCACTCTGCTCCATTACTTTTTTGATTTTATAAATAAAACTTGTTTATGTCAAGAACCTGTTTTGGGGATAAAAAAGCAAAAAATGTCAAGAAATTGTCAAAATTCAAGTGTCAATGTGCATATTTCAGCTGGTATTGCCTGAAGGTGCATACTTTACATGATGAAGACAAGTCTAATTTCTTTTGGCAATTAATCTTAATTTCCATTTAAAACTATTTGCATTTTTTACAAAAATGGCTCAATTTTCAAACTCTGATTAAAAAAAGTAATAAAGGAGAAAAGATTCAGGTGTGCTTTCTATTTTTCCTTAAAATTTATAGTCTTACACACATTAGAAAACAAATAACAAAGCTTGACACTAAGTTTGAAAAAATGACCCCCAGGTTGACAAAAAGTTGGCAATTACTGTGAAACGGGCCAACAGTTAATCAGGAGGTCACGCCAACATGCGTTATTTTACTGTACACGAGAAGACAATGCAATCGCTGTGACCTCAATAGCTGGTTGAAAACGCCCTGAAAAATGTCCTGATTTAAGGTCCAAAATACCTGAATTCATTTTAAAATCATGTATTATTGTTGCGGAATGTCAACTACATCTACGTTGGTCTAATATGACGTGAAAGGGTGTTTGGGAGTTAAAAACAACGAATTAAAAGCGACAAATTTTAAGTTTTGAAAAAGTCTGGTGGTCGAACATGTGGTCGAACCACTGACCCATAGACGTCACAAAGAGCGGGTCATTTGAAATTTCCATTTAGAGTGATTAGCGTTGATTAGTTCAGACTCTGCACACGTGTGAGATGGACACTGCGCACTTTTAAGGCTGGTGGACAGATCAGATTTCCTCCAAATAAACATTGCAAATTTTGCAGAAACCAGGTAACAGATGGACTTCATTTAAACTGTGTTATGCTTTGGGTGCTCTTTCTAATGAATCTACTTTCAAGTATTATAAAAGGCAATTGGTAATTTTATTTTCTAGCTAACTTTGAACTTGGACTTTTACAAAATCATTACTAATGGATTAATTTTAA